>JAWNNX010000596.1:765000-998490 GCA_035044505.1 Zaprionus lineosus | reverse complement strand
GTCCTGTAAGCCAATTAGGTATGCTACGCTTCGAAAGGACATTCGAAAAACCTCTTATAAGCGAGCACTAAGAAGTTTGATACATTTCGAAAGGATTTTCGAAGGTTCTCTAACTACTAAGACTAAAATATATAATTTGAGTTGAAAGGACATCCGAATATCTCGTTGAAAACGAATGCAGGGTAGTATGCTACGTTTTCGAAGGACATTTCAATGTTTTATTGAAAACGGGAGAGAACTGTGTATAATTTTTCGAAAGAATAATTAAATGTCTTGATGAAAACGATCATAAGGATGTTTGAAACGCTTCCAATGAACATTGGGATGTCCTGTAAGCCAATTAAGTATGCTACGCTTCGAAAGGACATTCGAAAAACCTCTTATAAGCGAGCACTAAGAAGTTTGATACATTTCGAAAGGATTTTCGAAGGTTCTCTAACTACTAAGACTAAAATATATAATTTGAGTTGAAAGGACATCCGAATATCTCGTTGAAAACGAATGCAGGGTAGTATGCTACGTTTTCGAAGGACATTTCAATGTTTTATTGAAATCGGGAGAGAACTGTGTATAATTTTTCGAAAGAATAATAAAATGTCTTGATGAAAACGATCATAAGGATGTTTGAAACGCTTCCAATGAACATTGGGATGTCCTGTAAGCCAATTAAGTATGCTACGCTTCGAAAGGACATTCGAAAAACCTCTTATAAGCGAGCACTAAGAAGTTTGATACATTTCGAAAGGATTTTCGAAGGTTCTCTAACTACTAAGACTAAAATATATAATTTGAGTTGAAAGGACATCCGAATATCTCGTTGAAAACGAATGCAGGGTAGTATGCTACGTTTTCGAAGGACATTTCAATGTTTTATTGAAAACGGGAGAGAACTGTGTATAATTTTTCGAAAGAATAATAAAATGTCTTGATGAAAACAATCATAAGGATGTTTGAAACGCTTCCAATGAACATTGGGATGTCCTGTAAGCCAATTAAGTATGCTACGCTTCGAAAGGACATTCGAAAAACCTCTTATAAGCGAGCACTAAGAAGTTTGATACATTTCGAAAGGATTTTCGAAGGTTCTCTAACTACTAAGACTAAAATATATAATTTGAGTTGAAAGGACATCCGAATATCTCGTTGAAAACGAATGCAGGGTAGTATGCTACGTTTTCGAAGGACATTTCAATGTTTTATTGAAAACGGGAGAGAACTGTGTATAATTTTTCGAAAGAATAATTAAATGTCTTGATGAAAACGATCATAAGGATGTTTGAAACGCTTCCAATGAACATTGGGATGTCCTGTAAGCCAATTAAGTATGCTACGCTTCGAAAGGACATTCGAAAAACCTCTTATAAGCGAGCACTAAGAAGATTGATACATTTCGAAAGGATTTTCGAAGGTTCTCTAACTACTAAGACTAAAATATATAATTTGAGTTGAAAGGACATCCGAATATCTCGTTGAAAACGAATGCAGGGTAGTATGCTACGTTTTCGAAGGACATTTCAATGTTTTATTGAAAACGGGAGAGAACTGTGTATAATTTTTCGAAAGAATAATTAAATGTCTTGATGAAAACGATCATAAGGATGTTTGAAACGCTTCCAATGAACATTGGGATGTCCTGTAAGCCAATTAAGTATGCTACGCTTCGAAAGGACATTCGAAAAACCTCTTATAAACGAGCACTAAGAAGTTTGATACATTTCGAAAGGATTTTCGAAGGTTCTCTAACTACTAAGACCAAAATATATAATTTGAGTTGAAAGGACATCCGAATATCTCGTTGAAAACGAATGCAGGGTAGTATGCTACGTTTTCGAAGGACATTTCAATGTTTTATTGAAAACGGGAGAGAACTGTGTATAATTTTTCGAAAGAATAATTAAATGTCTTGATGAAAACGATCATAAGGATGTTTGAAACGCTTCCAATGAACATTGGGATGTCCTGTAAGCCAATTAGGTATGCTACGCTTCGAAAGGACATTCGAAAAACCTCTTATAAGCGAGCACTAAGAAGTTTGATACATTTCGAAAGGATTTTCGAAGGTTCTCTAACTACTAAGACTAAAATATATAATTTGAGTTGAAAGGACATCCGAATATCTCGTTGAAAACGAATGCAGGGTAGTATGCTACGTTTTCGAAGGACATTTCAATGTTTTATTGAAAACGGGAGAGAACTGTGTATAATTTTTCGAAAGAATAATTAAATGTCTTGATGAAAACGATCATAAGGATGTTTGAAACGCTTCCAATGAACATTGGGATGTCCTGTAAGCCAATTAAGTATGCTACGCTTCGAAAGGACATTCGAAAAACCTCTTATAAGCGAGCACTAAGAAGTTTGATACATTTCGAAAGGATTTTCGAAGGTTCTCTAACTACTAAGACTAAAATATATAATTTGAGTTGAAAGGACATCCGAATATCTCGTTGAAAACGAATGCAGGGTAGTATGCTACGTTTTCGAAGGACATTTCAATGTTTTATTGTAAACGGGAGAGAACTGTGTATAATTTTTCGAAAGAATAATAAAATGTCTTGATGAAAACGATCATAAGGATGTTTGAAACGCTTCCAATGAACATTGGGATGTCCTGTAAGCCAATTAAGTATGCTACGCTTCGAAAGGACATTCGAAAAACCTCTTATAAGCGAGCACTAAGAAGTTTGATACATTTCGAAAGGATTTTCGAAGGTTCTCTAACTACTAAGACTAAAATATATAATTTGAGTTGAAAGGACATCCGAATATCTCGTTGAAAACGAATGCAGGGTAGTATGCTACGTTTTCGAAGGACATTTCAATGTTTTATTGTAAACGGGAGAGAACTGTGTATAATTTTTCGAAAGAATAATAAAATGTCTTGATGAAAACGATCATAAGGATGTTTGAAACGCTTCCAATGAACATTGGGATGTCCTGTAAGCCAATTAAGTATGCTACGCTTCGAAAGGACATTCGAAAAACCTCTTATAAGCGAGCACTAAGAAGTTTGATACATTTCGAAAGGATTTTCGAAGGTTCTCTAACTACTAAGACTAAAATATATAATTTGAGTTGAAAGGACATCCGAATATCTCGTTGAAAACGAATGCAGGGTAGTATGCTACGTTTTCGAAGGACATTCCAATGTTTTATTGTAAACGGGAGAGAACTGTGTATAATTTTTCGAAAGAATAATAAAATGTCTTGATGAAAACGATCATATGGATGTTTGAAACGCTTCCAATGAACATTGGGATGTCCTGTAAGCCAATTAAGTATGCTACGCTTCGAAAGGACATTCGAAAAACCTCTTATAAGCGAGCACCAAGAAGTTTGATACATTTCGAAAGGATTTTCGAAGGTTCTCTAACTACTAAGATTAAAATATATAATTTGAGTTGAAAGGACATCCGAATATCTCGTTGAAAACGAATGCAGGGTAGTATGCTACGTTTTCGAAGGACATTCCAATGTTTTATTGAAAACGGGAGAGAACTGTGTATAATTTTTCGAAAGAATAATTAAATGTCTTGATGAAAACGATCATAAGGATGTTTGAAACGCTTCCAATGAACATTGGGATGTCCTGTAAGCCAATTAAGTATGCTACGCTTCGAAAGGACATTCGAAAAACCTCTTATAAGCGAGCACTAAGAAGTTTGATACATTTCGAAAGGATTTTCGAAGGTTCTCTAACTACTAAGACTAAAATATATAGTTTGAGTTGAAAGGACATCCGAATATCTCGTTGAAAACGAATGCAGGGTAGTATGCTACGTTTTCGAAGGACATTTCAATGTTTTATTGAAATCGGGAGAGAACTGTGTATAATTTTTCGAAAGAATAATAAAATGTCTTGATGAAAACGATCATAAGGATGTTTGAAACGCTTCCAATGAACATTGGGATGTCCTGTAAGCCAATTAAGTATGCTACGCTTCGAAAGGACATTCGAAAAACCTCTTATAAGCGAGCACTAAGAAGTTTGATACATTTCGAAAGGATTTTCGAAGGTTCTCTAACTACTAAGACTAAAATATATAATTTGAGTTGAAAGGACATCCGAATATCTCGTTGAAAACGAATGCAGGGTAGTATGCTACGTTTTCGAAGGACATTTCAATGTTTTATTGAAAACGGGAGAGAACTGTGTATAATTTTTCGAAAGAATAATAAAATGTCTTGATGAAAACGATCATAAGGATGTTTGAAACGCTTCCAATGAACATTGGGATGTCCTGTAAGCCAATTAAGTATGCTACGCTTCGAAAGGACATTCGAAAAACCTCTTATAAGCGAGCACTAAGAAGTTTGATACATTTCGAAAGGATTTTCGAAGGTTCTCTAACTACTAAGACTAAAATATATAATTTGAGTTGAAAGGACATCCGAATATCTCGTTGAAAACGAATGCAGGGTAGTATGCTACGTTTTCGAAGGACATTTCAATGTTTTATTGAAATCGGGAGAGAACTGTGTATAATTTTTCGAAAGAATAATTAAATGTCTTGATGAAAACGATCATAAGGATGTTTGAAACGCTTCCAATGAACATTGGGATGTCCTGTAAGCCAATTAAGTATGCTACGCTTCGAAAGGACATTCGAAAAACCTCTTATAAGCGAGCACTAAGAAGTTTGATACATTTCGAAAGGATTTTCGAAGGTTCTCTAACTACTAAGACCAAAATATATAATTTGAGTTGAAAGGACATCCGAATATCTCGTTGAAAACGAATGCAGGGTAGTATGCTACGTTTTTGAAGGACATTCCAATGTTTTATTGAAAACGGGAGAGAACTGTGTATAATTTTTCGAAAGAATAATTTAATGTCATGATGAAAACGATCATAAGGATGTTTGAAACGCTTCCAATGAACATTGGGATGTCCTGTAAGCCAATTAGGTATGCTACGCTTCGAAAGGACATTCGAAAAACCTCTTATAAACGAGCACTAAGAAGTTTGATACACTTCGAAAGGATTTTCGAAGGTTCTCTAACTACGAAGACCAAAATATATAATTTGAGTTGAAAGGACATCCGAGTATCTCGTTCAAAACGAGTGTAGAGTAGTATGCTACGTTTTTTAAGGACATTCCAATGTTTTATTGAAAACGGGAGAGAACTGTGTATAATTTTTCGAAAGAATAATTTAATGTCATGATGAAAACGATCATAAGGATGTTTGAAACGCTTCCAATGAACATTGGGATGTCCTGTAAGCCAATTAGGTATGCTACGCTTCGAAAGGACATTCGAAAAACCTCTTATAAACGAGCACTAAGAAGTTTGATACACTTCGAAAGGATTTTCGAAGGTTCTCTAACTACGAAGACCAAAATATATAATTTGAGTTGAAAGGACATCCGAGTATCTCGTTCAAAACGAGTGTAGAGTAGTATGCTACGTTTTTTAAGGACATTCCAATGTTTTATTGAAAACGGGAGAGAACTGTTTATAATTTTTCGAAAGAATAATAAAATGTCTTGATGAAAACGATCATAAGGATGTTTGAAACGCTTCCAATGAACATTGGGATGTCCTGTAAGCCAATTAGGTATGCTACGCTTCGAAAGGACATTTGAAAAACCTCTTATAAAGGAGCACTAAGAAGTTTGATACATTTCGAAAGGATTTTCGAAGGTTCTCTAACTACTAAGACTAAAATATATAATTTGATGTTGAAAGGACATCCGAAGAACTCGTTGAAAACGAATGCAGGGTAGTATGCTACGATTCTAAAGGACATTCCAATGTTCTATTGAAATCGGGAGAGAACTGTGTATAATTTTTCGAAAGAATAATTTAATGTCTTGATGAAAACGATCATAAGGATGTTTGAAACGCTTCCAATGAACATTGGGATGTCCTGTAAGCCAATTAGGTATGCTACGCTTCGAAAGGACATTCGAAAAACCTCTATAAACGAGCACTAAGAAGGTTGATACATTTCGAAAGGATTTTCGAAGGTTCTCTAACTACGAAGACTAAAATATATAATTTGAGTTGAAAGGACATCCGAGTATCTCGTTCAAAACGAGTGTAGAGTAGTATGCTACGTTTTTTAAGGACATTCCAATGTTTTATTGAAAACGGGAGAGAACTGTGTATAATTTTTCGAAAGAATAATTTAATGTCATGATGAAAACGATCATAAGGATGTTTGAAACGCTTCCAATGAACATTGGGATGTCCTGTAAGCCAATTAGGTATGCTACGCTTCGAAAGGACATTCGAAAAACCTCTTATAAACGAGCACTAAGAAGTTTGATACATTTCGAAAGGATTTTCGAAGGTTCTCTAACTACGAAGACCAAAATATATAATTTGAGTTGAAAGGACATCCGAGTATCTCGTTCAAAACGAGTGTATCGTAGTATGCTACGTTTTTTAAGGACATTCCAATGTTTTATTGAAAACGGGAGAGAACTGTTTATAATTTTTCGAAAGAATAATAAAATGTCTTAATGAAAACGATCATAAGGATGTTTGAAACGCTTCCAATGAACATTGGGATGTCCTGTAAGCCAATTTAGTATGCTACGCTTCGAAAGGACATTTGAAAAACCTCTTATAAAGGAGCACTAAGAAATTTGATACATTTCGAAAGGATTTTCAAAGGTTCTCTAATTACTAAGACTAAAATATATAATTTGAGGTGAAAGGACATCCGAAGAACTCGTTGAAAACGAATGCAGGGTAGTATGCTACGATTCTAAAGGACATTCCAATGTTCTATTGAAATCGGGAGAGAACTGTGTATAATTTTTCGAAAGAATAATTTAATGTCTTGATGAAAACGATCATAAGGATGTTTGAAACGCTTCCAATGAACATTGGGATGTCCTGTAAGCCAATTAGGTATGCTACGCTTCGAAAGGACATTCGAAAAACCTCTTATAAACGAGCACTAAGAAGTTTGATACATTTCGAAAGGATTTTCGAAGGTTCTCTAACTACGAAGACCAAAATATATAATTTGAGTTGAAAGGACATCCGAGTATCTCGTTCAAAACGAGTGTAGAGTAGTATGCTACGTTTTTTAAGGACATTCCAATGTTTTATTGAAAACGGGAGAGAACTGTGTATAATTTTTCGAAAGAATAATTTAATGTCATGATGAAAACGATCATAAGGATGTTTGAAACGCTTCCAATGAACATTGGGCTGTTCTGTAAGCCAATTAGGTATGCTACGCTTCGAAAGGACATTCGAAAAACCTCTTATAAACGAGCACTAAGAAGTTTGATACATTTCGAAAGGATTTTCGAAGGTTCTCTAACTACGAAGACCAAAATATATAATTTGAGTTGAAAGGACATCCGAGTATCTCGTTCAAAACGAGTGTAGAGTAGTATGCTACGTTTTTTAAGGACATTCCAATGTTTTATTGAAAACGGGAGAGAACTGTTTATAATTTTTCGAAAGAATAATAAAATGTCTTGATGAAAACGATCATAAGGATGTTTGAAACGCTTCCAATGAACATTGGGATGTCCTGTAAGCCAATTTAGTATGCTACGCTTCGAAAGGACATTTGAAAAACCTCTTATAAAGGAGCACTAAAAAGTTTGATACATTGCGAAAGGATTTTCAAAGGTTCTCTAATTACTAAGACTAAAATATATAATTTGAGGTGAAAGGACATCCGAAGAACTCGTTGAAAACGAATGCAGGGTAGTATGCTACGATTCTAAAGGACATTCCAATGTTCTATTGGAATCGGGATAGAACTGTGTATAATTTTTCGAAAGAATAATTGTCTTGATGAAAACGATCATAAGGATGTTTGAAACGCTTTCAATGAACATTGGGATGTCCTGTAAGCCAATTTAGTATGCTACGCTTTGAAAGGACATTTGAAAAACCTCTTATAAAGAAGCACTAAGAAGTTTGATACATTTCGAAAGGATTTTCAAAGGTTCTCTAATTACTAAGACTAAAATATATAATTTGAGGTGAAAGGACATCCGAAGAACTCGTTGAAAACGAATGCAGGGTAGTATGCTACGATTCTAAAGGACATTCCAATGTTCTATTGAAATCGGGAGAGAACTGTGTATAATTTTTCGAAAGAATAATTTAATGTCATGATGAAAACGATCATAAGGATGTTTTAAACGCTTCCAATGATTATTGGGATATCCTGTAAGCCAATTAGGTATGCTACGCTTCGAAAGAACATTCGAAAAACCTCTTATAAACGAGCACTAAGAAGTTCTATACAATTCGAAAGGATTTTCGAAGGTTCTCTAACTACGAAGACCAAAATATATAATTTGAGTTGAAAGGACATCCGAGTATCTCGTTCAAAACGAGTGTAGAGTAGTATGCTACGTTTTTTAAGGACATTCCAATGTTTTATTGAAAACGGGAGAGAACTGTGTATAATTTTTCGAACGAATAATTAAATGTCTTGATGAAAACGATCATAAGGATGTTTGAAACGCTTCCAATGAACATTGGGCTGTCCTGTAAGCCAATTAGGTATGCTACGCTTCGAAAGGACATTCGAAAAACCTCTTATAAACGAGCACTAAGAAGTTTGATACAATTCGAAAGGATTTTCGAAGGTTCTCTAACTACTAAGACCAAAATATATAAATTGAGTTGTAAGGACAACCGAGTATCTCGTTCAAAACGCTTCCAATGAACATTGGGATGTCCTGTAAGCCAATTAAGTATGCTACGCTTCGAAAGGACATTCGAAAATTCTCTTATAAGCGAGCACTAAGAAGTTTAATACATTTCGAAAGGATTTTCGAAGTTTCTCTAACTACTAAGACTAAAATATATTCTTTGAGTTGAAAGGACATCCGAATATCTCGTTGAAAACGAATGCAGGGTAGTATGCTAAGTTTTCGAAGGACAGTTCAATGTTTCATTGATAACGGGAGAAAACTGTGTATAATTTTTCGAAAGAATAATTAAATGTCTTGATGAAAACGATCATAAGGATGTTTGAAACGCTTCCAATAAACATTTCGATGTCCTGTAAGCCAATTAAGTATTCTACGTTCGAAAGGACATTAAAAATTTCTAATTCAAACGAACGCTGAGAAATGTACATCATTATGTACAGACACTTGATTATAAATAAGAGGTCTTATTAGTGTCCTCTCAAAACGTGGCATACTTAATTGTTTAACAGGACATTGCTGTGTCCATTGGAAACGTATAATACCTCATTCTGCTAATTTTTAAAAGAACTTTTGTTTATTATTTCGGAAAATTACGCGGATTTTCTCACGCTCTCAATAAAACATTCGAATATTCTTTGAAAACGTAGCATACTACCTTATGCTCACTTTAACAAATTTTTTGAATGTCCTTTTAAAACGTGACATATTTAATTTGTTAACTGAATTTTCAAAGGGCCTTTCAAAACGTTTCTTTTTTATTACCCGCGTTTTTAATAAAACTTTCATATGTAGTTTCGCAATGTACGATACATTTTATTCGATGCTAAAACTAGGAGTAAGTTATAAATAACTAATAAATTCAATTGTTAATTAACCATTTCTAACAAAATATTACTAAGTCGGCAAATACAATTTAATTAAAAATTTTAAATTAATATATTAAAATTATGAAAAACTTATTACTAATTTGGTGACTAAATTTCAAAACATTTTTGTATGTATAATATATGTATTAATAACAGACTCACATTTAAATATATAAATAAATAAAGACTATATAATAAATAAATAAATAAATAATAATAAATTCATTATTGATTTAAGCCCTAGAGCTTCTCTTCTTCTTCCATTTCGAACACTTGGCAAAACGCCAGAAAAATACCCCCTCCAGATTTGAGCCACCAGAGCAACAGAGTTAGCAGATGGTTGTTGCATTCGCTAACCAAAAAAAGTGTTGCATACTTTTAAGGACGCATCGTGTGGGCATAGCATCACAAAGGGCATAGCATAGCCTCAGCTCTGAAAATGAAAATCAATTTATTTAAATAAATTGTTGTTTCTTTCTTTCTAATTAAATTACTATTAATTTTTGTTATAATTAAATTATTTCTAATTTAGTTTTCATTAACTTTAAATACTGTTACTTGCAAAATAATATTAATTGCATGTAGTTTTAAACTTAAAGAAAGCGTTTTGGGTAATTTTTAAATTTTTTGTCTCCTTTATGTAAATATTGAATAGATTCAATGAAAATCAAACAAAAATATAAATGTTAAGCTCCAATTTTTAAAGCCTTCGTCATAAAATTTCCATTGAACTCTCTCCACGCTGCCAACAAGTTTCGATTGCCGTAAAACTCACATCCACCGGAATGTTTCCCGTGCAATCCAGTTTTTTGTATATTATTTGTTTTTAATGATTTTGTAATTACCCATAAGTACAATATTATTTCAATGGTACTTTTTGCCTTCATTGGCCGCCATTTGCAAATACTCACAGTGAACTCAACGGATGAGGGGTAGGCATTGGGGCACTGGGGCATGGCATGTGCATATAAATGTGAATGTGAATGTGAATGTGAATGTGAATGTGAATGTGAATGTGAATGTGGGCACGGCATTCGTTTGCTTAACACTGTTTTGGCGTTACGTGCGGAATATCCCCGTAAAATAAAAACACAGAAGTTACTGAAGAGTGTTTACACGTAAACTGAAAAATTTACGAATACACACAAACATACATACACATTGAAACGAGCACACTCACACACACACAGATATACACAGACAATACCGCGGAAAAATTTTTGCAGTGATTTTTGTGGGCTGCTTTTGAAATGTGTAAAAAGTCTGAACTTTTTAACTCTGTGTGAGTGTGTGGGCGGTTGAGTGGCTATTTAGCTTGTGTGTGCGTGTGTGATTGTGTATGTGTTCGTTATTTGTGTATTATTATTCACGCTCCAATAATTGTGCAAAGAGCTATGCTATTTACATGTATTGACCATATGATTGTAAAATAAATCCTAAACCCTATATACAAATTAATTTTTTATAGTCAACCTCATAAATTACACCTCTAATCCAATACGAAAAATCCGCCCACCGCCTTTATCCTTCCACTAATGACTTTAAACACAGGGTTTTTTAAGCCATGGCCTGTAGTTGGTGACTTTTAAACAGTGACTAGGCGGGGTTTGAATAACTTAAAGAACTTCAAGAAGTAGTGTCCTTGAATTGATTAAACATTAATTAGACTTTTAATCCTTTTAAAAAATTATAGCCAAATCTTTACATTAAAGACTTACGGCTTAAAGTATGGAGGAATGAAAGTAAGCCTATTGTTTAGCTACTCTATATATTTATTATTAAAGCTGTAAATAATTAATAATTATTATTAATAGTTAATAAAATTACTGCACCGGAACTGGAGTGATTTTTTCCTGTTTATACTTTCTCGACCGTGACTGTTGCCGCCAATGGGTCTGTCAAGTTCAGGGTCAAAATTGACCCACTTGGGTGGTTTTGCAGTTCTGATAATTTGCAGTTGTCGCCGGTTGAAGTACATACATACAGGTACCTGCACATACACTAAGGACACGCCCAGCTGCAATCATAGATTATGGGCGTAGTACTATAAATATGGCAGAGAGCACGAACGCTGGACACAGTCGCTGGCAAAATGCTGGAGGAGAGCATTCGGACGCCGTTCTGCTCAGATATTCCGAACGCCTTCATATACAATGACACGCTGACAAGGACGATCCATTATTGTGGACCCTTACTGGCTTCCATACGCAACTTTGCCAAGGTCAATCATTACCAGCTGGAATTGGATCATGTTGAGAGTGTATCGAAGTGGTCGGAACTGCGCAATTCCATTGCAAACGGGATCTACAACATGTCATTGCATGGAATCATTGTCAGGACCTCAGGGGAAGCTACCTTTTCCAATGAAACACAATATAGCTATCCATTGGAAATGGTTGAGAACTGTGTCATGGTACCGTTGGCACCGGAGCTGCCCAAGTGGATGTACATAGTCTGGCCACTGGGAAGATACGTTTGGACCACTCTCTTTGTGTCCATCTTCATTGTGGCCTTCATGCTGCGCTTCGTGCACTGGCGAGAGACGATTACCCGTTCCTACACCCGCAACATGTTGCATGCTCTGTCCCTGCTCATGTATAGTCCCAACATGAACATGAAGGTGCGGCTTACCCAGGTATCCATTCGGGTGCTTATCTTCTATACGCTGCTCTATGTTCAAGGATTCATCATATCCACTTACCACATCAGCCACATGACCTCTTATGACATGAAGCCTGTGTTCGTGAAGCCAATTAACACTTGGTCGGATCTGATCAACTCAAAGCTGCGCATCATTATACCAGAAACGTGGCTGGACGAGTTGCGTAATCTGCCCGTGGTGGACATTTCCCCATTACGTCCACAGTTTGAGCCACGCATTTGACAGGACTATCAGGACCTACTGGCACATCCTTCACGCGCCTTCGCCTACGTTGTTACCCAGCAGACTTGGAATATGATGAACCGCCAGCAGAAGGTCCTCATCCAGCCACATTTCCACATGTCGAAGGTCTGTTTTGGTGGCCTCTTCAACGCGTTTCCCGTCAGGAAGGGCGCCCAATTTGCCGCTGCCTTGGATCGCTTTATGCTACAAGTGCGGCAGGCTGGCTTATGGGAACACTGGCAGGAATTCGCATTTCTATATGCGGTGCGTGCTAAATATGCACATATCCTTCTTGATGAGTATCCCGTCGAGCCTTTAAATCTGGAATTTTTTACCACCGCGTGGCTTGTCGTGGCTGTTGGCTTGCCCATTAGCTGTCTGGCCTATGGCTTGGAGCTCCTGTGGTTTCGCTGGACAGCCATGCGTAACCATTATATGAATGTCCTTATCTAAACGGTTATCATCGATTTTATTACCTTAGCTGAAAATTAATACTTTCTACTTATTAATTAATCTCCATTTGCACTGAGAATTACATTTCTTTGTTTACTTTAAACTTAATTACTTGAACTAAAGAAAAGTATAGTCCCCCATCAACTAAGTATCCTTGCTCACGTATTCTATTTGAAATAACTAAATAGGAGCCCTGGGAGTACAAGTAAAAGAGTCGAAAATGTTTGCTTTCTGAGCTTCTCATAACTTTTAATAGACCCGTAGAAATATGAAGGGGATGTTTTCCTTACAAAAGGAAGCTAATGGCTTAGTCCTTGCGTAATTAACTGCTGGGGGTACATGTTTGTGGTTGTTCAGCACTGATCCCATTTGTAAACGATTTGTAGGCTCCGAATGGAGCTGCATGTACTTGGAATCCTTGCAACATGAAGCCCCTAGAGAGACTGCTTTGAATCTATTATGAACAGCAATTAAATGGCTGAGGTTCGTTGCCGGACTTGTTCATTACGCATACGACCTGTGAACGCCTGAAGGTGTGGTCATGTGCAGGGCGTACTGGCTGCCGGGGATTCTCGGACTGCTGCTGCTGCAGCTGGGCAATGGCTGGAATTTCAGGTACATAAGTGGGTTGTTGATTCCGTTAACCCGGATGTTTGACATGCAGGAAATCGTGTGGTTCGTTAGCCCGGAGCTGCGTGTGGAACACATGGAGCAAGTGGAGCAATTCATTCGAGTAATGGACGATACCTTTTTCCTAACTCAAACGGTAATATCCAATAATTCGAATTTGCGTATGAGCCAATCGCCCGCCCGTAGGAATCACATGAGCTTCATATTCACCACTGGTCCGGACGATCCAATCATGAATGTGGCTAACAAAGTGCTGGTCGGCAGACACTACTACATGACCATCTTTCTGATGATGGACAAGGTATCTGACATGGCGCCAGTGTACCAGATTTGCGAGTTTCTGTATGAATATCAATTCGAAAATGCCCTATTGTACTTCGAGTCCGTCGATGGTATCAATCAGCTGTACGGCGCCAGCAGGTATCCGGTGAAGGAAATCGAAAATCGCACTGATATAATGACGTTTTTCCGGAGGAAGTACAAGCAGGTCTCCAGCGAGAACACGGATGTGGGTGGCTACAGCTTTGCCACGCCCCTGCGACAGGATATACCACACTTGTTCAAGGTAAAGGGACGCTACGAGGGAGGCACCTATCGTATCATTGATACCTTTGTGCATCACATCAATGCCACCTTCAAGGAAATAGATTTACCCCCCGATGCACTTGGCGGTCAGGTAATCAACATGAAGCAGGCACTTCAATTGGTGCGTGAGCGACGTGTCGAGTTCTCGGCCCATGCCTATGCCCTGTATATGCCCGACGATGACCTGGAGATGAGCTACCCAATGTTGGTGGTGCGTTGGTGTCTGATGGTGCCACTTTACAACAGTGTCTCCACCTACTTCTATGCCCTGCAGCCTTTCGACACGACTGTTTGGCTCTTCGTGATTGGCACCTTCCTAACGCTGAGTCTTCTGGAGCTTCTCTGGGTGTGGTCTGGTCTGGCACCCAGAAGTGCCGCATCATCGCCAAGCATGGCTCTTCTGGATTCCTTCTGCTATGTCATTAATATAGCCATTGGCCGTCAGATGTTACAGCCTTCCTTACTGCGATTTTTGCTCCTCTTTGCCGTTTATTTTCACGGCTTTTTCCTAACCGCAAACTACACCTCTACCCTGGGCAGTATTCTGGCCGTGAATCTATTCCGTGAACAGTTGAACACCATGGACGATCTCTTGCGTGCCCAACTGCCGGTCATGGTCATTGACTATGAGCTTGAGTTTCTCCTCCAGGTGAATAGCGAGCTGCCAGCCAAGTTCCGTGATCTGTTGCGTCCTGTCGATAGCAGCATCTATGCTCAGCATCAGATCAACTTGAACAGCTCCTTTGCCTACTTTGTGACCGAGGACAGTTGGCAGTTCCTGGATGAACAGCAGCGACATCTGAAGCATCGAAAGTTCAAGTTCAGCGACATTTGCTTTGGCTCCTTCCTTCTCACCTATCCCATGCAGAAGGACTCGTCGCTGTGGCGGAACCTGGAGTACTACACGTTCAGGGTGCACTCCTCCGGGCTGCTGGATTACTATGGCAGGACCAGCTTCGATTTTGCCGTGCAGGCTGGCTTTGTGCAGCGACTGCAGGAGACCGAGGAGTACACATCCGCGGGTATGCAGCATTTGGCAATAGCCTTTATTCTCCTTCTGGCGATGTCCGTGCTGGCCATCATTATATTTGTCCTGGAAGTGTTCATGGGACGCATCGAACGGCAGAGAAGGAACCATTGAATGGTTGAAAGGATGCAACAGGAACTTTATTGTAAATCATTTAGTTTATCCGCAAAAATCAATCAATTTGCTTGTATAAATCAATCAATTAATCTATATAAACCAATCAATTATCAATTATAAGCATAAAATTCGAAAGGACAATCAAAAGCAAATTGAACTTTAAATAAGGACATTTACATTGGTTTTCTGCCTCAATTAAATTCAATTCAATCTGTGCCCTAAATTAATGGTTAATTTAATTATCATGTCCTTAAGGTAGTAAAAAAATGCCATAAGCTTTTGCCATTGCAGCTCTATGACAAAACATGCCCCAGCTAGGAGCAGTCCGAAGCACCAGGACTTCAGGATGCCGTGCAAGAAGCTGATTTCAAGTGGTTTTGGGCGTTCGTCGAAAATGAAGTATTGGATGCGATGCATGTGCAGCGCCTCGTTAAAAGCTGCCATCTTCCAGTGATGAGGTATGCCCGACTGCTGGACAATCAGGATGAAGTTTTGATGTGCTGAACGTAGGTGGGAGTCCTGTTGCATTGGGTACACGTGATAGAAGGGACCCGAACAAATCTGCGTCATCCTAAAGACGGGCTCTCTTAGATGCTTCTGCTGCAGATTGAGGAAGTTCCATCGATCGGTGGGCACAAAATAACCGAAACTTTTGTTCAGCCTGTCCCGATGATCCTGCAATATGTATCCATTGACTACGTCCAGCTGCCTTAGGAATTGCAGTGAATACTGATCAGAGGAATGGAGAAGTCGCTCGTATTCAAACCTCTGAACCATAATGCGTAGGTTTGCATCTACGACGTCCTGCATTGTGTCCAGTTGGACTGAGTCTGGCGCAGATGTAAAATAGCTTGCCATTTTCGAGATGTACATGCTGGACGTGACGAGGCCAGTTATGAAGTAGAGCACAAACAGGAACCGTATCCTTGGCGTGGGCGATTTGATGATGGCCGTGGGAACCAAGTTAATTATGCTGCACAGAAATTGTAAGACAGCGGAGCTAAAATCTCGAGGACGTTGCGGAGAGCAGAGCCACAGGGCGAAGCTCATGTAGATACCAGAAATGAGAATTGCAACCCAAACGCTTCTCTTAAAGGCATCGCATATGAAGGACATCTGCGAAGGACTCTTTAAGTATGGAACAATTAGACACCAATCGTTGATGCCGACGGGATAGCTGAAGTTCATGGTGTTCTCGCCCTGGATGTCGGTGAACGAGTGCACAGACGTCTCATATATACCCTGCATCACCAGACTTACCAGATTGGGCAGGTTATAGTTTTGGGTGGACATGTTCATGTTTGTGTCTATCATCGTTGCGTTGACGAACTGAAGGAAACGGTTGAAGAAATGCGCACTGGTGCCAAAAATGGTTTTCCCATCCGATCCCTTGAAGACACGCGGCATATCATAAAATAACGGAGTTTTAATCGTATATCCTTGCATATTTGTGAAATATCGCTTGAAGAAATCCTGCGGCTGCCATCGACCGGTCATGTTCACAACCTTGCGCGTGGGATAGGGCGACAGCAGGAAAACATTGTCCTGGATGGTAAGCAGGAGCGTGTTGGTGAACTGTTTGCTCCATGACCAATTCAGTACGCCTTTGACAATGCCCAGGAAGTGGGTGTAGGTATCAAAGCTTTCATGGTAATTGCTGGTGCTCAAACGTGGATACAGGACGAAGATTGTTTTTAACCAGTGCATGCCCCTGAGACTCTGGGAAGCCACTTCCATAATCGGGTCCCTGCGCCCCGTGGTATAGACCAGCAACAAGCTCGGCGAGCTAATAAAGTTACCCATTGAATAGAAATTCCCGTTTTTTATAATAATCCCGGCCGTAAATGGAAATGTCATCCGAAACATGGACATGAACTCATACGCTTCCGATGACCTGTGGTCCAGCTCCTCGGAGAGATAAAATATGAAATTTTGAAACTTAAAAATCTGATGAAGTCCTGCCAGAACATCAATAATAAAGCTGTTCCTAATGCTCTGCGGGCGTGTGGTATTCGCCACGACGACGTCCCTCACCCTCGACCAGACCTCAAGCTGAACTGCGGAATTATCCATTTGAATGCAATCGTTGTCGATTCCCAACTGAAATTGGCTTGAGACGCATTCCATTCGTGTCTTTCGCTGGCCTTCTCACAGGCAGATCATTTGCGGCATAGTCACAGACTGTGACCATGGCCACAGTCGGTGCTAATGGCATTGATTATTGCATTCCGGCAGCGCCACTTGACATGTTTGACAAATGCGGAATGAGCATATTATTGGATGGCAATCGGCCTGTATAAATTGGATGGTGGCTAAAAGCGCATGACCACAAATAGCCAGTGCATTGCAAGCTTAAGGAGAATCCTTTCCATTCGCTTTAATAATTCATATTATTTAACTAAAATCCTGTTTCTGTTCACTCGTGGGCGCTCGTATGGCTCGGAAGTGCACCTGTCATTTGCCCAGTGTTAACTTAACAAATTTATTGACTCATAAAAACCAAACGGTAATCTTATCTCAAGTGCAAATCAGTCGTATTTACTAGTTGGTCGTATTTACTAGTTAGTCGTATTTACTAGTTAGTCGTATTTATGCGGAAAGGTACACTTAATTGAGCAAATAGTGTCAGGACATGCAACCCGTTGCCGAGATACCACTCCGTGCATTTATATGCAAAACCTATGACCTGAAACGGCTTGGGTGCTGATGAGGCAGTCTATGGCTTAAAGTGCCATTTTTGTGGCACAAGGATACGTGAATGTGTTTGCGCTGCAATAGCAATTAAAAATCACGTATACGCACCGCGACACGCACACAGCCTGACACCTTACATTTTGTGTTGCCTACTTTTCAGCGCTGCGAAACTTTCGTTCATAAAGCGCGTTGTCCTTGGTGTGTGTGTGTGTGTTCGACGATAGCATGGGAGGGGAGAGGGAGACAGAGAGAAGGAGGTTGTATTAGGGCAATGTGTTGGATTGCTCATTAAGTTTTAATTGATGTAAAATTTCGTAATTGAACAAAATGCCAACAGACAGGGTCATAAGTACGCAGGCTTATTGAGTTACGTCTTCGTTTTTAGTCAGCCAGAAAATGCAATTAGCCACACGGCAATGCACACAAATACAAGCAAAAACATACACACACACACATACACATGCACACCTACACATAGAGAACTAACACATTAAGAGGTACAAAGCCGAAACACATTGCTGTGACCCTGCGGCCTTAAATAAATTTATGATTGATGCTCTCGGGGCTTAGAGGGGGAGGGAGGGAGCTTCATCCCCTGCACTTAACGGATGATGATGGCCATAATGCCCCATATTGACAGGATATGCGCTGCTTCTTGCCGTTGTTTTCCCGATGATTTGTCATATTTGCCGATTTAACGCTTATGTAATTGTAAGATGTATTATCGAAGTCAATTTTTGTCGCATTATTCTCACCTCTCAAGGCTCAAGGATTGTGGGAATCAAGGCAGCTGCCCAACACCTGAAGCTACACTTTTCTGGGCCTGCGACTTGGCCATGTGTTTCGCAAGACTTTGCCAGGACATAAGACAACGTCTCAGCACTTTATCTTTTCCATTTTAAGGTCTTTCTTTGTGTTGTTGTTGTTGTTGTCGCTGTTGTTGTTGCTCTGTGGTTATAATGTGTGTGTGCCGCAAGCGCTAAAATACATTAAGCCATCTTGTTGAGCCGCATTTTCTTCTTATGTTCCTTATTTCATTTTTTGCCTCACATTTAAATGCTGCGCTTCAATGTAAGCGCAGGGTTGCTTCGCACTTGCAAAGTCATTGGATCAAAAAATAAAAAAATATGCCATTCTGAAGGTCCTTCGAAGGAACAAAAAATATATTTGCGCGACTCTTCAAATCATTTTGATTTTCTATATACAAAATGAATTTGAAACTTTTCTTTGTCTTTCTTCAAGGCTCTCCAGGATCTTGTGTCGCCTGTTAGGGTAACTCCAGGTCGAGCTCACACACAACATTGAAAAGAAAAAATTTCTTATTATTTATTTATATTTTTTTTGTTTATAAGTTTGTATAAAGTATTTTATTTGAAATTGTTTTAGTTACATTTTTCCTACACGAACATAAATGTATCGTGTGTAAATGGTATTGCCCTGTGTGTGTGTGTGTGTGTGTGCGGTTGTGCGGAGTATGTGTTTTTTGTGTGCGTGAGTGCTTCTACGATGCATGTGTGTGTGTGTGTGTGTGAGCGCTTTGTGTGTTTTCGCCATTTTCAAACGGAAACAAAATGTTGCCGAGTGCACAAGTAGTTGAACGAAGGCCCTCGAGTTGTTTCGTTGGCGTTGCTCATGTCAAGTGCCAGCTGCTGGCTCCGTTTTCGTCCTGCCCTCTTCAGGTTGCTGCGATCCACAACGTCGTGTCCTCCATCCGACAGCTGGGCTCGCACTTTCGACATTTGCCACCGCCCACACAGTTACATTCCCAGCCTCTGCCCCCCACCCCTTCATCCCCGCCCCTCCTGCACGAGGGCTGCCTGCCCGGTGAGCAGGTGTGTTTGACTGGCACCGCAGCATGTGTCGAAACATTGCCCAACCACTGGCCATTGTGTGTACGTGTGTGGATATGGTTGTGCATCGGTGTGTGTGTGTAAGTGTGGCTATATGTGTGAACCAACTAACTGTAAAGCGAAATTACCGCAATCTCCGCACGTCGAACAATTTTTAATGCTGAAAAATGTATTTTCTAATTTTCTCCACTAAGTGTGTTTGTGTGTGTGTGTGTGTGAGTGTGTTTCCCTTTTCCTGTTATGCCACCGACCGAGTTTATTTTGACTCTGTCAGCTTGTGGGTCATGTGGGTGTAGCAGGTGCAACGAATCCTTGTCCACTTTTGTCTGTCTGCAATATTAATTGAAAATAATTATTTTACCATTGAAGTTTTACTCTCAAAGCCCACATTTAGAACACACACACACACACACACACACACATACAGAGCAGTACATACATATAGATTTCACACTTTTGTAGAAGTCAAAAAGCGTTCAGTTTTAAAAGTGTAACTGCCTTTAAATATGTTTTACTTCTCATAATTTTAATACCCTGCGATCCACGCACTAAAAGCAAGCAGTGCATTTGAATGCGTCAAGCAGTGCAATAGCTGAATTTACATACGAATGAGGCACATTATGCCATTCCATAGGTACAGAGTATCCTGAAGTCCCCTTCACCTGCACTCAGCAATCACGTTGTCGCTGGAGTTCACCTCTCAAGCTGCTCACATCTCACATCTCACATTTCACATTTCACATTTCGCCCGGTGGATGCGCCTCGCCTGGCAAATGCAATTTGCACATTAATATCTGAGGAGCTAATTTTCAATATGAAACCGACAAACTTGCAGCTGGCAAAAGCTTTGAAAAAATGCAATTTCCGCTCTTTTGATGCATTCTTTAATGGGCTAAGTTGGTCTAAGAGCTGCCAGGGCACTGAAGGAGCACAGGTAACGGGATCTACGGGTGTGTATGGTGGTATGTATAGACGTGTAAGGGTGTATGGGGGTGTATATAAAGGTGTAACTGGGTGAGTGTGAGTGTGTTGCTGGATGAGACTGGGGGTGTGTGGGTGTGCGTGGGTGTGTGTGGGTGTGCGTGGGTGAGTGTGGCAGAAGGCAAGTCGATACTTGCCATTATGCTTAAACTTTGACTGCTTTGAAAATTGTGTGAAAAATGAGGAAAATCTCTAATGACGTTATTCGATACGAGACGTATGAAGTTCGACGTAATAGCCATGGCAGCGACGTAACAAAATTACGTAGACAATATCAAGGAATTTGAAGCTTCTCACCGTTGGCCTGGAACGCGGGTGGCTAGAAGCAGCAGAAGTAGAAGGCAGAAGCTCCTGTCTTCAGCTCCACGCCAGGTTGTGTATTTAATATTATTTTATATTATTATTTTTAAGCAGAAGGTAAAATAATAAATAAAATTTTATTTTTTTTAAGAAAGTGTATTAAATGTTGATATACTTTATGAGTTTAAGTACAAGATTTTTGGGGCAGAGTCGGGCAGCTGTGAGCTTTATGGACACGTCGCTTGCTTAGCCACTTGGCATTTTGGCAGCTGGCAAGGATTTCTTTGCAGCTTGGCCTTTTTTCCTCTGTATAATTTGGCTATTTTATGCAGTGGCGGGAAATGCGAAAAATAAAGAAAAAATAGCATGGAAAAATAAAAAATTTACCTCTGTGTGCATGTGTGTGTGTGTGTGTGTGTGTGAGAGAGTTTGTGTTTGCCTCTGTCTGTTTTCACGCCTTTTTGCCTTGTCTTGGCATTTTCCTCTTCTGCCCTTTGCCTCATTATCTCTCCTTTGACCCTTGGAAAAATTCTTGTTGTTGTTGTTATTTTCTTTTGCTGGCGAGGAAGAAGCGTTTGTTAAATAAAAGAAAATGAAACTTTTTCCAATGTTTTTTCAACTCTCTCTTTCCCTCTCTCTCTTCACTCTCTCTCTTTCTCTCTCTCTCTCAATCTCTCTGTGTTTCTCTCTTCTGCTGCATTTCTGCCGCTCCCCTCCGCTGGGGCAAACTATAATAATGTTCGCAATTAAACTAATGAAGTCATTTGCAGTTACCCCTGCCCCTTGACCACTTCACCGCACTCGACTTACTCAGGACGCAGAACTCAGGACGCAGGACTCACGACTGAGAATCTCAGGAGTTCAGTGCATAATCAGTTCAAACATCCGTTTCCCCAGAAGTGAAATGCCATTTGGTAAACTTGTTTAAAACTCTGGCCATGATTTCGCTTTATTTCCCATTGAGATTTCAATCTGCTGCTTCTTTCATTTTCCATTTTCCATTTTCCATTTTCAGAAATTTATTTTCCAATCTGTTCGGTGTTAAATGTCATATTTTGACATTGAACAATATTAATTGAGTGTGTTTTTTATTGCTATTGTCGTTTCTGTTCTTTCAATTTCAGCTGCCCAACAAATTGGGGAAACATTCGTGCTCCCCCCAAAAAAAATATACCCTGTACAGGGGAAGTTCCTAAAGTTTCAATGGGATGAAAACTAAATCTTTTTTATATCCTTAAGATCCCAATTAATAGTCAATCTTTGGGGGTTTACTTTATGCCGGAAAATTAATTAATAAAATGCTTGATTTTTCCATTAGCTTTTATTTCCTTTAATTATTGTTTTTAACTTATCACTTTACTTTTTGAGCGACCCTCGCAATTTTTATTACCACTCTTTGAGGACCACAAACGCTGAGCCGCGGGAGGAGGGTCACCGCAATGCGTTGCTGTCACTAACACGCAGCGGGCAACAGCACCAACAGCCACGGCAGCAGCAGCAGCAGCAGCAACAACAACAACAACAAAAACCAACAACAGCAACAATTACAACAACAGCAACAGCAATAGCAACAGCAGAAGCAACAACAACAATAAACAACAACAACAGCAGCACAACAGCCGCCGCCATAGCAACAGCATCAAGAAACAACAGCAACAACAGCAACTAAAAATGCAGCTACAACAACAACAACAACAACTGCAACAACAGCAACAATCCGAATATGAAAGATTAGTGACTCTGAGGATCCGGAAAGCAGTGCAATTTAAGGGATTTATAGCCCATGCGATATTTGAGATACTTTGGGTTAGTTTTAGTTTTGGCTGTAGCAAATTGCCTGGGTGTTGCCTGAGCGAAAGCAGCAGCTGAAACCGACAAAAAAAATAAAAATAAAAATAAAAAAAATAAATAAAAAAAATTAAAAAAAAAAAAATAAACAAAATTAATTAAGAAGAAATGAAACTAAAAGTTAAAATGAACTGCAGCTACCCGAAAGCCCCGAAAGTGCCCACTGGAGGAGGAGGAGAAGAAGATTGCGAAGGAGATGGAGAAGGAGGAGAGGGGGGAAGCCAAATGAAAGGCAAAAGTTGTTATTTAATAATTAATTTTAATTGTTATTTATTCGCATTTCGGTTGCTGTTACAATATTTGTTGTATGCATAGATTTCATTATAACTTTCCAATTTTTGAATTGCTCTGTAATTGCCAGATAATTTTTATTGTTGTTGTTTTTTTTGTTTTATTTGATTTTTTATAATTCATTTCATTTTATTAATTCTTGCGATTTGTTCGCTGTGTTTTTTAAATATTTTCGGCTTGGTATTCGAATTTCCCCGGGGCTCTTTCAGTTTGAATGTGTTTTTAGTTAGTTTTTATTTAATTGATTTTATTTCGGGTATTATTTCAGTTTATAGTTTCGATAACAGTTTTTTTTTTTATTTTTCATTTTTAGAGGGGGCTGGGGTGGGGGTCTTTAAAGTAAACATTAACCTTGCTTCTTTGTCTTGTATACTTTTGGCATTTCCGTTTTTAAATATATATTTATTTAAAATTAAAGAAGACTCCATTTCATTTATAATTTTGTTAACAAATTTCGCAATGCGCTTAACTAAACATTTATTATTAGTTTTTTCTCTTTCTCTTTTTTTTTTTTTAATTTTAATATTATTATTATTATTTTTACAATTAAAATTTGCGCTAACAGTTAAAAATTGATCTTGGTTTATCAAGCAATTGGATGTTTTTCTCATTTTCAAATCCCTTTTCCCTTTTCCATTTTTCATTTTCCATTTTCCATTTTCCATTTCCATTATTATTTTTATAATTACAATATTTTAGCTAATTTGACACTTAAAGCGGAAAAACTTAACAACTTTTTGTTGGTTGAGTTGCATTTTTAATTTTTAATATTTTTTTTATTTATTTCTTTGTATTTTTTCTCTTTTCTCGTAAGTTTTGCGATGTTTTCTTCACAAATCGCTTAACAACTAAAATTATGATTTTTTATTTTTGTATTTTTTATATTTTACTTTTATCATTTATTATAACATTCATTATTATCATAATATTTGTAATTGTTGTATGTCTTCAATGCTTGTATTGTATGTAGTCGTTACTGTTAAATTTTGCTACTAATAAAATATATTTGATGTATGTATTTTATTATTTTTTATATTATAATTATAATTAGTTTATTTCTAGTAAATTGTATTTAATTGATGTTTGTATACATGAGCCTCGCCACCTACACACCCTCGGGCTGCTAAATGTGCCGCAGAGACACTCGATTCGCTTTAAAATATATGTATATGCATGTATATACACACATACATATGCATTTCATTTTAATTTTAAGTTTAGGTTTCAGTTTAAGTTTAAGATTAAGTTTTAGTTTTAGTTTTAGTTTAAGTTTAAGTTTTTAATGGTGGTATTTCTGCAGTCAGCGTTGAGAAGAGCATCTCTTGTTGTGATGGCAAACATGTCAATAGAAAGATCGAAGGATACCCAACAATTGAACATGACACGAGTAACAAATCCTTGTCGGATTCGTTGTGCATTGGAAAAGGACATTTGTCTGCTTGTTGTTAGTTGTTAGTTTATAGTTTTTAGTTTTTAGTTTTTAGTTTGTTCTAATTGCGTCTTGTTGGAAGAGCAGCTGGTGGGTAGTTCTGAAGTATATGATATATAGACTGTGCTGAGATGGTGGATTCGAAATAATCAATGAGCAAAAGGACCCGATCAGGACCCGATCTGGATCTGATCTGCCTTTCTTTCATCCGATGATCATCTAATAAAATTCAAGAGTTGCACAAATTTATTTTTTTTTTTATTTTTCATTTTTTCATTTAGTATTCAAGCATTTTTATAGCCTATTGCCTTAGCCAGATTTGCATGGGATTTAAGAGTATTAATTTAAATATATTTTTTACTTTAATTTAATTAATTTCTCTTTTTTCATTTCATTTACTTTTACTGTTACTTTTACTGTTACTTTTACTGTTAATTTTACTGTTACGTTTACTGTTACTTTTACTGTTATTTTTCTTTTATTTGCGAATTATAGTTTTATACTCGACCAGGTTGCACCTCAACTGACAAATAGTCGTCTACTTTAGTTATTTGCTTGTTATCCTTGCTCTTGGTTTTTTTTTTGTGTGTGTGTTTGTTTATTTTTGTTGTTGTTGTTTTGTTTGGTTTTTGTTGGTTTTTGTTGTTTTGGTTGTTGTTCTTTGTATTGTTAGCAACATCGAAAAATTTGTCCAAAAAGGATTTGCATATGTATATAAGATTATCCTGTATAAGTATATCTATGTATATATATGTATATATATATATAGATGTATATATCATTTCAATAGTTATGTATAATGTGTATATACTGTATATATATATATAAGTATCATTTAGTTACAAGTACGAATACGACTTCTCTAGCTCTTCTTCTCGCTCTACAGGCACACACACACACACACACACATCTGCATCAGTGTATCCTTTCGGGGCATGTGTGCCGCTTGTTCAATGTTCTAAGTTACAGTTATTAGCATAGACACAATTTGTTCACAATTTTCTCTAAGTTTAGTTTAGAAAAAGAGGCGGTGGCTTTTACTTGGACTCCATTTACACATTTAGTCAAAGAAATTAACTAAGGATCAACTCATAGTTAGCAGAGACATAGACAAGGTCAAAGTCGCGCTCAGCGGGGAGCATCAGCCTACATACACACATATACATACATATGTAATATATATATATAGTATACAGTATATAATTATTTAAATATTTAAATATTTAATTATTTAATTATTTAATTATGCGATGAATAAAAAATAACTATCTAAGAGAATGCAACAATTTGAGTGGTTGAGACTTTGGCTGATTCTTGCAACTGAGGAGACAAAGGAAAGTCACAATTTTACAGACTTGAGAGTGCGTATGTATAGAGTTAGCTTACGTAATACACACACACACACACGCACGCACACACATGGAGAGGGAGGCATGTGTATATGTATATAGCAAAATCACATTTGAATATTCCTCACGATACCAACTAAATAAAAACTCGAATATCATTTTTATATTAACAAACAAACTACATCACGCTTTTTCAATTGTTATCCTTTTTTCTTTTTTCTTTTTTCTTTTTTTGCATTTTCTTTTTTTTTTTTGTTTTGGTTTTTCCTTTTTTTTAACTCTTTATACAAGTTTTTCGCTTTGTTAACATTAATTGAGTTTTAAGTTTGTGTGTGTGTGTGACTGTGACTGTGAGAGTGTGAGAGTGTGAGAGTGTGAGAGTGTGCGTGTTGTAAATGTGAAATGTGCGTTTTTTGGAACTCATTCGCAGTCCTTCCTAGGGACAACTTAATGAAGAGTCCTGGGGTTTTTTTTATATTGTTTGGAAAACTACATTAAATTTTAAAGTAACTCCTTATGCACATCCTTTGTGTTTGTATTTGTATTTGTGTTTGCTTCTTGTGTTTGAAATTGTATTTGAATTTGTATTTGCTTTGTCTTTGCTTTGTCTTTGCTTTGTATTTGAATTTGTCTTTGAATTTGTGGTTTGAATTTGTGGTTTGCATTTGGTTTCTCATTTGACTTATTTAGTTACATGTTAAATGTTAATTGTTAAATGTTAAATGTTAAATGTTAAATGTTAAATGTTATCTGTTAAATGTTAAATGTTAAATGTTAAATGTTTATCATATTCGTATCCACACATACACATACAATTAAAGTTAAAGTTTATAATTTTACACAACTACAGTTTAAGTTTTACTTGAAATTGACATTAGGATCGTTTGGTTCGCACGCATCGGGAAATGCTTTTGCTCTTGAACCTCTTCTTGCTTAAGTACACAAATTAGAAATCTAATTACACCCGAATTTTGTAAATGATAAGTTCCGTTATTCTGTGCATTTACATCTACATAGGCGTACGTATATGCGTACAACAATACAATACACACATACATACACATACACATACACATATAATATACATTTAAATACTCTCACTATAATTAACATTCGGTTTTACTTATTGTGCATCTATTTTCACATCTAGACTCCACCGCGAAAACAATTGGGAGACAATCGAAGGGCAATCGATGGACAATCGATAAGCAATCGAGTGCCAATCGATTGGCAATTGACTGTTGAAAATTGACGCTAAGCTAAATTTAATTTAATTGAAGTGCGTTTACATTTAATTGGTGTAGTTTATTGTTAAATGTTTCTAGGCTTAGAAATATAATATAATATCAATTAAACTACTCTCTCCACACATCTCACAAAATATCCTTTTTGTTTATATGTAAATATATCTATACATATACATATACATATACATTATATTTATATTTATATTTATGTTCGGTTTAAGAGAAAGAACTGGTCAACCACACATTAAAGCAATATATTTATATATTTATTATTATTTTTAATCTCTAGTTTTTATTTAATTTATGAGCAAATTGTTGAACCTTTCATTTTCCTAAATGGACCTTGCAGACTCCTTCCTTATCCTTCGTTTCTAAATGTAAATTATTGTACCCATTTCTCCAATACAATTTGCTTAAATTTATTTTCATCTCTTAAAGTCTCAAAGCAACACATCTATAAAAATACAAAATCATTTTCGAAAAACAAGCAACAGAAATTCTGAAATATCATGCAATTAATTATTATTATTATTTCATTTTTTATTTTATTAAATTTATTTTTATTATTATTTATTTATATGATCTTTATATTTATTTACAATGTGACGCTCTCTGCGCGCCCGAAAAGAAAACAGTTTTATTTTTGGGACTTTGGGATTCCCATTTGTTATTATTAATTTATTATTATAAAGTAATCTCTGCTATATATTCTCGATCAAGGCTATATGTTAAATCTGTTGTTATTTATTCAATATTATTTGATGTATTTTATTATAGGAACATAATGGAGCAACACAATGCCAAAGAGCGAATAAATCGAGGAGATGAACCCAAAAGATCTGCGATTTTAAGCAACATAAATTTGGTCCCTTGCTTTCATAATATTAATATTAATCGATTAAAAATAATCAGATATTAAGCTGGAATTCAAGATTTTGGTATCTAGACAATGTTATTAGTGTAGGTGGTAAATAAGCTCTAGGATTTGTCGACAATTTCTCAAGTGTTCATTGAAAGGCAAACAGAAGAAACATAAAATATCCATAAATATTAAAGGTACATAAATAAATTTAAATTTAAATTTAGAAATTTTAGAAATTTTTTATTTTTTTTTGTTTCTTATCTATTTGTGAGTAAAAATGGAATTTCGAATTATTTTATTATATGCCATAAAATAGAGTTTGAAGCGCTGCATGATAAATGGAAAGATGAATAACAAATTTAATCGAATCTTGAAGCAACTTGTCAGTTGAACGCCTCACCTCGACCACGCCCCCTAAATGCATTTTTGGGACCAGCCCCATTTATTTAGATCTCAACTATTTATTGCATTGTTTGTCCAACTGCTGCACAGGGGAGACAGTGTTGTCCAAACAGTGTTGCTTTTGTCATTTGTTGTCCAGGAGTCGGCGATGGCCATCAATCAATGGTCACCGGGCAGGACATGTGATGTGCGACAAGCAATTTAACGCCAACAACGAATGGCAAATAAAAAAAATGAGAAAAAAGATAAAAAGGGAGAATAGAAAAATAGAAAAGGAAAACATATCGAAATAAATCGGAAAACCCGAGGAAATTCTAAACCAGACAAAAAACTGGTGAATAAATAAGAAATAACAGTTGGTCCTTCAATGAAATAAAAACTAAATAAATAGTCCAAAGATAAATACTCCGGTTATTAGAGAGAGAGGGAGGGAGAGACAAGGACACAAACGAGTGACATTGGCAGGACATTTGTACCAAGGATAAGCCACATGCATTTGAATTTCTGAGAATGGAGTATTTATGTAAGTCGAGGCGAGGTTTAGGACCGTAAATGAAATAATAGACAAAGGATTACAGGGATCCAATGGAAAACCTGCTACTTTGCATAAACTTGAGCTTAGGTCAATTATTTATTGAGTCGCACACACACACACACACACACACACTGGGGCAGGCGAAACAGGACGAAGGACATTTGGCTCAGGGTTTGGGCTTTGGGCCGTCTCCATTGGATGCCCGTGTCGGACACACTGCTCGTCGTTCATATGCCAAAGGCAGTTTGTAAATTGAACAGCAGGACTCAAAAGGAAATTTCCCAGGACTCGTGTATCCTTAATTAATGTTATATGCAATTTCTAAAGGCCACTCAAGCGTTCAACAATTTTGACAGTTCAAATGAATTCCACGGATTTTCCTTTCATTGTTTTTCATTTCTATTTCTGTTTAAAATCCGATCTAAGTTTTTCACCGCCCACCCAACCCCCAACCCCCATCCCCCCATTAAAGTCAAACAAATAGCAGGACGGAAGGGACAGACGGGACAGTCGGGACGGACTGTGCCACAAAATGTTGCACATAAACCGCTTAATTTGTCTGGTCAAATGGCCGATGGCCGATGGCGCTTTTATGTACAGAATTTTCCAATATATTTGCAGAAAATTTTCCTCCATCGCTTCAATTTAATTCCCCAATTCATTTTCCACAATGTGGCCAATCTGTGTGCATGTGTGTGTGTGTGTGTGTGTGGTGAGGGGGGGTCACGCATTTGATTTTTGTTTATTTGCCTGTGTTTTGTTCATTAGTTTTGTGCGTGCAATAAATGAAATTGCTGAGGCTTCCGATCTTTTATTCTGCCATCATTTATAATTCGATTATAAACAAAATTAATTCAATTTTACAATTCAATGCGCTCCGCTGATAATTATCTATTTGAAAGGGTTTTCAGGACTAATGAAGCTTCAGCTTTAAACCAAATCTGTTACCTACTATTCCATCCATCTATATCTCCCTCTCCCTCACCCAACCTTCCTCCATCTCTTTTCTCTATCTCTTCCGTTTCCTCCTCCACCCATTCCTGCACATTACAAGTTTTCGCTTCTCCTGATTTTCTATTATCCTTTTTAATCGCGACCTCCGTAATGACTTACCGCATGCGGCACGCAGCAGGCAGCAGGCAACAGGCAGCAGGCAGCAGGGACTCAAGGTAAAAGTTGTTTATCAAATAAAATCAAACAATGAAAACTTGAGCATTAACTTGAGCTAATTATCATTGGGAAGGGTGAAGGGGGGAGGGGCTGCAGGTGGGGTGTAGTGTGGTGGTAAAGGGGGAAAAAACTAATTAATGACTTTCAACTGCTTAAAATTAAGGAGTCATACATTCTTAAAGGATACCATAAGCTGCAGTTACACTTATCGATTCTCTAATGACAGCTATCGATAATTATCGAAAGATCAATAGTTAATTAACTAATAATTTGTATACTAATTATAATTATACATAATTAAAATACAGTTTAAAAATAGGAAAAATTATTATCCTGCGAGGAATTTTTTGGCTTCCGATTTCAGTGGATTTATGTATATCTATATATATATATAAGTAGATATATATGTAGATATATATATGCAGATATATATGTATATATCTTATGGACGCTCTCACATGCATTGGAGGCTACGTTGTATGTGTGCTCATGCTTGTTGTTGTACTTTATATAGAGATCGAGTAGGAATACTTCTGGTACTTTTTATGAAGGAGGAGGTGGTACTTGTAGCTGTACTTGTACTTGTTGTTGTAGTTGTTATAGTAGTAGTAGTTGTTGTTGTTGTTGTTGTTGTTCTTGATTGTATGTTGATGTTGTTGTTGATGTTGTTGTTGTTGTTGTTGGACATGATGACTGTTGTGCTTGTTCTTGTTGCCCTTAACTCTACTTGTTGTAGCTGTTGTTATGTTGTTGTTGTTGTTGATGTAGTTGTAGTTGTTGTTGTTGTTGTTGTTGATGTTGTCTGTTGGTTGTTCTGCTTATTAACTGTAAATATGATAAAAGTATAGAGGAGTGAGTATCGTGAGTAAAGATCGAGAGGAAATATTTTTTAATTGATTTCTCTCTCTGAAATTTGTGGCTTCTGTGAAATAAAACAAAGTTTTCTTTTTTTTTTGAGTTTTTTTTGCTTTTTTTGTGTATAAGTTTAAGTTTTCATTTATTTGTTTCGCTCAAGATCAAAGAATTGTATTATGTATAATGTATTATGTATTTATGTATTGTATGTATTTGTATTTGTATTTGTAATTGTTTTTGTTTTTGTTTTTGTAATTGGTTTTGTTTTTGTTTTTGTTTCTCGTATTTGTTGTTGTCGTTCTTCTGATTCTCCTGATTCTTCTGCTTCTTCTTCCTATGTATTTTGAGATATTTTCTTGCATCGAATTTCTATTTGTTTTTGTTTGTTTTTGTTTTTGTTTTTGCTTTTGTTTTTCTTTTTTTTTTTTAACTGTATTTCTCTTAAGTTTAAATAAGTTTTTAATGTTTGCTTACAATTTTTTTGTTCGTAATTTTCGTTTGTATTTGTTTTTTGTTTTTTGTTTTTTTTTTGTTTTTGTTTTTGCTTTTCACTACAGTTTTTTTTTGTATTTTGTATATTTTTTTTTTTTTGCTTTGTTTGAAATGCTAACAACATTTAATAAATAGTAGTTTAAATTATTGTTTATAATTTGTTAATATGTGTGAGAGTATGGCTGTCTGTGTGTGTGTGTGTGTTGGTAGGTATAACTATATTATGTGTATTGTGTGTGTATTTATGTTGTCTGTGTATTTGTATTCGTGTGTTTGTGTGTGTGTGTGTGTGTGTGAGAGAGAATGTGCGAGTGTATCTATTTAATCAAATGATTTGTGCATTGAAATATTGACTTGATGACTTTATTGCTTGCTGGTTATATTGACTCGTTGCTATTGCTTGATATACCGTGAACGACTTACTATATATGCATGTATACCAGGAGGAGGAGAGTTCGACAGGTATGCACCTTGTCGATCCGTGTATTTGCTTCTCTTTGCTCCCGGGATCCTCGTGGATCGACTGTGCCTGGATAGGTGTGTGTCTGTGTGGCTGAGTGCGTGTGTGTGTGTGTGTGTGTTTGTGTGTTTGTGTGTGTATACGAGATGCAGAAACGTGTACTGGAAGTGTTTTATTTGTTTGTTAAATGTTGAATTGTTGTTTTGTAGTTTTTAAAGTTTTTAAAACTCTCGGATTTTTTCATAGAATTCTGTAGGCTTTGTATATGTATGTATGAGTGTCTGTAGTATGTTTATATTTGTTATTTGTATGTATTTGCATGTATGTTTGCTTGTATGTATCGTGTTATAGGTTTATAATGTTTTATATATGTTTGTGTTGGTATTTACTGTGTATATGTAAATGTTTTTGTATTTGTATTTGTTTTGTATTTGTATTTGTTTTGTATTTGCATTTGATTTCCTTTTACCATATATTTCATCATTTCATTTTAATTGTTCTTTTTTTTTGCTCTTATTTTTTTATATTTATTTTTATATTTAATTAAGATACGATTCATACGCGTTTTTCATTGACTAAACACTTAGAAAATTCAATTAAAGTTTTTTCTCTATGAATTTGCATTTACTGTTATTTCTGCTGTTGCATCGTATCTTCGATTGCGCCATCAAAGTGTACAGCACCTTGCAGCGTGTCTTACAGACGCGGCATAAATATTAGTCCTACTTAATGTGAACGCAAAAGCGTAAGCAAGCGGAAATAGTAAAAAAAAAAAAAATAAAGAAAAAAAAAACCAAATAGAGAAATAAAAAAATTGTTTAAAAATTGTGTTCGTTCATTTAATTTAATTAAATTTAGTTTATGAGATTGTTTTTCATTCGGTGGATTAGTTTAACAAGTGTCTATGTGTGAGAGTGTGTGTCTGAGTGTGTGAATGTCTATGTCGATGTGTTGTGTGAGTTTTAGAAAAATAATTAACTATTTCCGCCATATAATATAATATTTAATACAAAGTCTAAAATTATATATTTAGACATTAACTAAACTAAAACGTTCAACGCAAATTCAACTAAATTGTATATTAACTTTGCTATTAGAGGTAAATACTTGAAATTCCGTTAACTAAATCCAAGTTAAATTATATGTATTTTATATTAACATATTGCACACGTCAAATGAAACAATTTTAAATTTAAAAATTTTATTTAAATTTAAAATTATTTATGCGACTTTCGCTCAATTTGTATCCCTAGAGTTTCACTTCAATGTATTGAAAGCTGAGCTACGTGCTCTTATCTATGTCTGAGTGTATGTGTGTGTGTGTGTGTGTGTGTGTGTGTGTGTGTTAGTGAGTGTGTGTATGTGTGTTCTATTGCGCTAGTGTGTGTGTGTGTGTATTTTTTAGTTTACAACCAGTCGATGTCCTGTCTCCATAAATCTACAGATTTGTCGCTTCTGTGGAATCAAAGTCTCCTTCAACTGCTGAACTACCCAAAATGGACGCGACTGTTCATTTTAAATATTTTTCGGGAATTTTTGAAAATCGATTGAAATTTAATTTAAGACTTTAAGCTAATTTAAGTCGTTGCAGAAAAGAGACGACACTCTGGCCACCCAACACTTTGGCCAACATACAAATTGAGTTCGCGAGCAACGCCTTCGGTTGTGGCTTGGGTTGCACCAACTTATAGGAGCCTCAATGTATGCAATAATTTGCGACACACACTCACACATACACAGAAAGCCCACACCTACACACACAACACACGCACACACACACACACCCACACAAGCACACACAATAGCTTTAAATCTCAATTGAAAACTCGAGCGGTAATCGTACATCTCTCTATGTGTGTGTTCCTATATATATATGTGTGTGTGTGTGTGTGTGTGTGAGTGATCTGCACTCTAGGGGTTACCCTTACGCTTACGTACTGCAAATGGAGAAAGTAAATATACTGAAAGCTAAGTTCAATGATAAATACACTGAAAATAATTTCGTTCATCCCTCATTTGCCGCCATCGGGCGCTCTCATTTTGGTTTGTGTGCTCGGAAATTCTTGCTTACGATCTATAAAATTGGTACACTAAGAGATAGAGAGAGGGGAGGGGGAGAGAGGGAGGAGAGACATTTACTTGAAGGGGGGGAATGTATCAACTATGCTTGTGTATATATATATATGTATATATGTATATGTATATAGACATCTATTTGGGGGAGGGGAGGGCGACAAAAAATACACATAGCATACGAATATTATATATATATATATATATATATATATATATGGCTATATATATATTTATTTTTTATAGCGTCTCTTTAATCAATTTATTAATTATACGTTAAGATTTTTTCAAAATTATCACCAGTAATTACGCGTACGACTACACTATGCAGTTGTCCTTTATTCGTTTTAAAACGGACTTCCTTTGTCCTTTCGTTTCTGTCTGTGTCGGTGTCCCCACATGTACCTCATGTGTCTGTGTCTTTGTTTGTATCTGTGTCTGTATCTGTATCTGTATCTGTGTCTGTATCTGTGTCTGTGTCTGATGTCTGCTGTCTCTTGTCTGTTCTCTGTGGTATGTCTGCATCTGTGTCTATGTCTGTATCTGTGTTTGTATCTGTGTCTGTATCTGTATCTGTATTTGTAACTGTATCTGTGCCTGTGCCTGTTGTCTGTGGTTGTGTCTGTGTCTGATGTCTGCTTTCTGTTTGCTGTCTCGTGTCTGTGTCTGTGTCTGTGTCTGTGTCTGTGTCTGTGGTATAGTGTGTGTGTGTGTAATTTGTGGTGTAATTATGTTAAGTTTGATTATGTGTTGCCCTAGCGAAGCAATTAAATATTCGACTTAAATATTTTTGTTGTTGTTCTCCTTCAATTTTTTTGTTTTTTGTTGTTTTCTTGTATTTAAAATTGACACGCTGCTTCTTCATTTTTTAAAAACTACAAGTGCATAGATACACACACATGTATGTATATATACATGCATATACGATCTACATACATGCATACACGCATACACATACACGATATATGCATATGTATGCGAATGTGTCTTGCATCTATTAAATAGTTTAGTTTATATGTAAATACGTGTATCCAATGCGTGTGTATGTGTGTATGTGTGTGTGTGTATGTATATATATGTAAGTACTTATTCAAGTGTGTACGTGTGTATATATATGTATATGTGTGTGTGTGACTGTGTGTATTATGTTAGTATAAACTTTAAGCCTATAAGAATATAGTTGTAGTTGTGTATCTTCTTCTTCTTCCTCTTATTCTTCCTCTTACTTTATGCTTTCTTTATTTTTTATTTTAGTTAATCTCTATTTTTAAGTTAGGGTTTTAAATTTTCTTTTATTCTTTACTTCTTCTTCTGCTTCTTCGTCTTTTCTTTTGCATTTCATCAAAGAATCTTTTGAATTCTTCATTTCGGTGTACAAAGTTGTTGGTTTTGTTGAAGTTGTTGTTGTTGTTGTTTTGTTTTTTTTTTGTTTTTGTTATTGTTGTTGTTGTTGTTGTTTAGTGTTCGCTTTTCATATTCAATTGGTTTTCATTTTTTTGGAAAAACATAAATTATAGAAAAATGTTTTAGCAAGTCAAAAAGTTGGTTCATTTATCGATAAGCGTTTCTAGCAAATTAATCGAAAATCGATTGTTAAGCTTCGTAGTTGTAACTCGTGTTAGCAGCATGGCATTGGTAGAAAGTTGAAGTGTGTCTGTCTCCTTGCCCCCCCCCCAACCCAACCCCACCCCATCCTCCCCTCCCCTACGTGGGACACTCGAAAATGACTCAACTGATGAATCACCTCCTAGCAAATGGGGCAAGTTGTTGTTGTTGTTGTTGTGGTTTTGAAACTGAGGGGATAGCAGTTTTCAACTCGTGTTTGGTGTCTGGTGTTGTTGTTGTTGTTGTTTTTGTTTGTTTTTTTCTTTTAATGTTCATTACTTTTTGGACGGTTTCTTTAATTCATATAAATTTAATTATTAAATTTACGTTTTGTTTTGATTCTTGGTGGTTGTCGATTCAATGCTGAACAAACTGGTCCACTACTTGCTTTTTTCTCTCAGTGTAATATTCGTGTCAATGCGAATTTCAAGAACTAATTAAAAACCGTATTGAGCAAATCTTAGGATTCGATTTTTTATTTTTTTTTATTCTTTTTTCTTTTTATTAATATCGCTTCTCCTCGACGGGCTCTGAGTGTGAAAGGAAGTCTGAAGTTTCGTTGGGGTTGGGTGGCTGGAGGAGGAGATGGTGATGGAGAGCGGGGGGTGGAGAGTGGAGAATGTGGAGTATTTTATAAACAGCACCTACCTTGTGCCCCATGCGCATTTGTTTATTTTTTATTTTTATTGTTTTTTAGAGTTGAAAACTACGCGGCAGTTGCAAAACTTTTGTCGAAATCAAATTTCAAAAATTGTTGAAAATTTGCTATGAAAAACAAAACCAAAAACCAAAAACCAAGCAAAAGAATTTTGGGGGGCGGGCCGGGGATCCTTTTGATTTTACAAATTGAATTTGCAGACAACCTCATTTTAAAATATATTTTTTAACGCAATTTTTCTAAGTTCATAAAGTCTCCAATTCACTTAAGAAATCATATGATATATATAAATAATTGATACTAAAAAAGTTGAAAATATTTGTTGTTGTTTTTGAGCTAAACGAAATAAATTTTTCTAGTTTCTCTTAATATCCTTCCGAATGTTTCCCTAAAGCACACTAATCGTAAATTATCCTTCGAGTTAAACTTCCTTCCTTCCTCATCCTTTTTTTCCATACATACAATTCTTCATTTTCTGGGCGTTGTTCGTTTTTGTTTTTAACAAATGGATTATGTTTTATGTTCTCGCAGTTCAAGTGAAATAATTTAATTTAATTTAATTTACGAGGATTCACTTTAAATACGTTTTTTTTAATTTTTTTCGTAGTGCCTAAATTTTAAAATCGTTTAAATTTTTAAAGCGGCCTAATAAGTTTTCTTTTCTTCGATATGTTAAAAATTCAGGATTCACGCTTTAACAATTTGGCATATCTTTTGGTAAGTTTATACATTTTATTTTTTTTATTCATTTCATTTAGTTTGTTATTTGGTTTAAAAATCAATTGAATAAAATATCAAATTAAAAAATGGGAAAAGGATGTCGATGCGAGTTTATGCAAATTATTTGTCATATTTCAATTCCTGGAAACTAAAATCGGAAACAAAAATAAACCAAAACAAAATTACTAAATAATTTTACATATACATATACATATACATATACATATATATATATATATAATTATATTTATATTTATATATTTATATCAAAAAATGATCGCGCATATTACAAACTTTGGGCACACAATAAACGCGTTTTAAAATTATAACAACAAAATTTAAATATTAAATAAAACAAATTACACACATATATACATACATATATACATATATATACATATATATATATATGTATGTATATATATATATAACTTTTTATATATGTATATAGAGAACTTATTCCAAGCATATATATAAACACATATATATGCGTGCATATATATACTCATACACATACATATATACTCATATATATATATATCTATATATACGATGTTTGTTTGCGTACAAATTAAACTGTTAATTAATAATTCATATTTCTGATGGGTTAAATTAAGCATATGCACATACACATACACATACACATACACACATACATATGCAGCATATATATATATGTGTAATTATATAGCTACCAAGTTTGTTGCTGTTATATATTTATTTGTAATTTTATTTGTATTTTTATTTTAATTTTTATTTTTAAAATTTAAAATGTATTATTTGTTTATGCACTAATTAGGAGCTTCAAGATCGTTGTTGCTTTTTTTTGTTTTTTGTTTTTAAGTTCTTAAGAAAATAAATTGTAAGAATTAATTATTAACGAGATTTACTTGGCTTTTGTTAAGCTCTCAGTGTAATAATTAATAATTAACTGATTAAATTAAGTACAATTATACTTAATTTAAGAAAAATTATATATTTTACAATTTATACGATTTACAACAATTTACACAATCGAAACGAAAAAGAATCAAAATAATTTAAATGAAGCTAGCAAAAATTGCAAATAGAATCAAATTAAAAATTTAAAATAATATTTTTTATTTTTATTTATTTATTTTTTTGTTTTTTTGATTTATTTGTTAAGCAATAATTGCACATAGTAAATGAAATATGAAATGAGAAATGAGAAAAAATATGAAGCGTGAGAAGTGAGAGAAATGAGAAATTCGTAGTTTTAGAAATTGAATGAGATAAATCGATATACCGATTTATCGATAAACAACGGCAACGCTTAATTTTACGAATAATTAAAATTAAAAGAAATATTTTTAAAACTAGCTGCAGCTGTGCCTAAGTTAAGCTAAATATATGAATTGAATTGAAATGAAATGAAACTGAAATTAATTTTTAATTATTTTATTACTTTTTAATTTTATTATTTATTTATTTATTCATTTATTTATTGATTTTTTATGCTCTCTTGTTATTATTGTTAATCTAACATACGCCTTTGATATGGTTGTTACTGTTGCTTTTATTGCTGATATTATTTTTTCCATTTATTTTTAAATATTTATTTTGCATTTTGTATTTTTGTTTTTCTGTTTTTCGATTTTTCGATTTTTCGATTTTTTATGCGTTACGCCGCCAACTCCTCCTCTCCTTACGAGGCGGAGGAGGAGCCTTGAAATGTTTGGCTTTTGTATTTTTTTTTCATCATCTTTAAAACGCCTCAAAAATATTTGATTTTTATATTCATCGATTTCGCGCTTAAATATATAATATATTTTATAAATTTAATATGTTTATTATTATTGTTTGTTTTCTTGCATTTTTTTTTTTGTTTTGTTTTCTGTTTTCTGTTTTTTGTTTTTTGTTTTGTTTTAGTTGTCGCTTTTTACATTTATGTGTAAAATTATAATTAATATTAATTTAAATACATATACAGCTCATACATATAAATTTATGCCTTTTCATTTTGAAACATTGTAAATTAAGCACAAAAATTTATGTTAATCTTCATTTGTCTTTTTGTCCTTTTCTTTAAATAAATATATGTGTACATATATATATGTTGAAAATATATACATATATATATGTATATATATGTATATATAATAGAGAGAGAGAGAGAGATAGAAATAAAACATACGATTGCTGTTTTCTTTGTCCTTTTCTATTTTTGTGTTTTGTTTTTGAAAATATTTAAAGACTGAAATTTTATATAACTAAAATTAATAAATTTGATTTAAAATTGCTAAATTTTTGGTTTAATTTTACACGTTTTGCTCTCGCATTTCATATTTCTTGTATCTATAGATAATCATTCTCTTCCGATATATTCTTCTTTCATATATTCCCCTCATATATAAGGTATCTCTTTCTGTCTCACACGCTTGAATACTTGTGTCGAAATATTGTCCAAAGAAATTGTTGTTGTTGTTGTTGTTGTTGTTGTTGCCTTTTCTCATTTAACGTTCAGTTGTTTTGTTTTGTTTGTTTATCGGATAATATATATAGAAATAATATAATATGTAAAATTAACTAAAGTAGATGTAGTTATATTATATATATATATATATGATATACATATATATATATAGTGTGTAATTGTGTGTATGTGTGTGTATTATATATATAAATAATATATATATGTATATATATATATATGTAGTTGTGTGTTAGATTATTTATAATTCTCTTTCTCAGCTCTTGCATTGCATTAATGTGTGTGTTCAAGAATTGTATTTATTTTGATCATAATAATTGAATTTTACATTTTGTTTACAATTTTGTGTTTGTGTTTTCTGTGTTTTCTGTGATTTTTGTTTTTTCCATTTCATTTTGCAAACTCATCAAGTGAAACACACACACAAGAAACTTTACAAAATTTAATTGTGATCCACCAAATAAACATCTCTTCAATTATATATTTAATTTTTTGGATGCAACTAAACAAAATATTCATAAACCTAAATAATTTTTTCACTAATCTTTTATAATTTTCGTAACATTTTTTTTTTTTTTTCTTGTTAACGACGCAAACGCATGTAAGTGTGAGAGATTGACTTTGTATGTGTATAGGTGGTATGAGTGTATGAATATGAATATGATATATATGGTAGGTAAATGTATGAGAGTATGAGTCTGAGTTTATGAGTATATGAGTGTGTGAGTGAATGAATATGAGTGTGAGTGTATGAGTGTATGAGTGAATGAGTGAATGAGTGTGAGTGTGGGTGTGTGTGTGTCACACAACGCCAAAAGGCCAGTTACTGGCGCGTTGAAGACTTTCCATGCGTTTGCGATTTTTTGCCTTTTCTGGTGGAAAGGCAAATCGAATTCAACTAATCAATTAATTTGCAAATTTTATTGTGTGTGTGTGATCCTTCCTTTAGTAATATGTATATAAGTATCATATATACATATCATCATCTCTATATATATATATAAACATATATATATATATGCATGTGTTTGTGTAATTCATAAATGAATATATATATATAAAATATATACTTATATATTTTATATATAATTAGATTCTTCTAAATGGTGTTGATCTTGCGTGTCTGCAGCTCGCCCCCAACACCATTCCATGTGTGTCGCGCGCCTTGCCACATTATCCTCCTTAAAAGTCCTGTGGAAGAGTGCTTGTTGTTGTTGCTGTTGCTGTTGCTGTTGTTGTTGTTGTTGTTGTTACTGTTGTTGTATATTACTATTATTGCTGATGATGTTTGCCTCTTGTTGAATGTTTGCTTCAGTTGCGACTCTTGTATTGTGTACTGCTTATCTCATTCTTGTTGTTGTTAGTTGTTGTTTGTTGTTGGTGTTGATTTAAATGTTGATGCAATTGTTGTGGTTGATGTTGTTGTTGTTTTTGTTTGTTGGTTGTTGGTTGTTGTTGCTTTTGTGATTGCTTACACAATGGTAATCAAATCTCAATTGTAAATCTCCACCTTCACATCGCTAACATCGTTCTCCTTCTCGATCATGCCCTCATTGGCTGCATTGTTCCAGGCACCGTTCATGCTCTTTGACGAGGAGAAGCAGAGCTTCATGATGAATGGGAATTTAGTGCCTAGATGAGTTCACAGGATAGATACAAGGAGGAAGAGAAGGTGAGGGATAGAAAAGAATTGATCGTTATAGCAAAAATGTGTTCCTTCGCTGAATAAACAATTGTTCAAAGTATATTTTGTAGTAATGTGTATAAGTGTTGTATATCTGAATTAAGTTATTTGTTTTTTCGCAGAATATTGTGAAGAGGATGATTTTAAAGGGGTGGGGATGTGATATAGATGTAGGGTAAAGGGCCACTCACACAACGACAGCCAAAGTCCAATAAATATAAATATAATCCATCTTGATACACAATCAGGCAATTTGACCCTACTTAACAGCTCCTACGTTTCATTTCCCTACGGCAATTTATTTCATTAGGCGAGTCCTAGATAGACCACCACCCATCCTCTTTGTGGTCCCGAAGTAAAGCCTTGGTGGTTTAATGTGCCAATTAAATACGGAGGGACGACCATCATAAAAATACTTGAGGGTTCACCTTCTCTAAGGGTGCGTCGTTGCTATGCCAATGCAATCAAAATCATTCGAATGTAAAAATCGTCATCTAACGGAAAGGACACAGCTAAAAGATTGAACGTGCGGGTAGGTGAGTGTGTGTGTGTGTGTGTGTGTGTGCGTGGGCGTTGTAAGATTGTGTGTATATATAAATATACACAATGTGTGGCAGAAATACATGCGAGATGCATAATTTCACAGCCTGAAAGTATGCAACGGCATTTGTTTGCGTTCAGTATTTGATATGAATGCACATGTGTACGTGCGTGGGTGTGTGTGTGTGCGTGGGTGTGTGTGGGTGTGTGGGAGCTTGCTTTATAAAGGTAGCAGAGCGTGCGTGGGCGTCTCTGTATCTGCATTTGCATCTCTTACACTTTTAATTACTATTTACTATGCACTCAAGCGTCACTCGATGCGACTGCTGCTGCAGGAATACAGGAATACATTAACAAAAATGCAAATAACACCCACATAAATATTGAGAACACACACAAACACACACACGCACATACTGAGAGGAGAGAACACCCACACACACAACCCTGTGTCTCATCTTCTTGGGGGGTAGTGTGCCGAACTGTTTGCATAAAAGATTTCTACGTAAGGTGAAAACATGAGAACATGACACGTGGACGATTCCACAAGAGTTGCGAAATGGCAACGTCAGGGACAATGAATGTCCTTATTGTGAGTGCATAGAAATAATTGGCAAAAGCAAAAAAGAATTTCAAAAATGGAGAAATGTATTGAACAAATGATAAAGTAACGTATCAATGGCTTTAAAAGCGATTTACTTGTCGACTGAGGAAAAATGCTTGTTGAATCGTTTTTGGCAATCAAAATCTTGATTATGTTGTAAGAATGAGTGGGGTAGGGAGAGGGGGCTGGGGGTGGCAGATAAATAACAGTTATTGCCATGTTGTTGACAAGGTAAACAACAAGATGCTAAATAAATGCAACAAAACATGAGAATAATCATTTTTGAATATGGCAAATGCCTACAAATATTTATGGGCAAAGTTTTGTTTGGGGGGAAGGACCGACGACGAAGCCCTCTAAATATTCTAAGGAACTAAACGGTATAACGGTACCATAAAATAACTGGAAGCCCAAATTGTTTATCTTAATTACCAAATTAAAATTTTCAACGCGACTCTGGCAACTAAAAAGTTTTTGGTTGGACCCCGTTAAGAGTAGCAAAGGCGAAACTTTCTATTGGCTGCGGATGGCGGCTGGCGGATGGTGGCTGGCGGATGGCGGCTGGTGGATGGTGGCTGGCGTTGGCGTTGGCGGTGAGTTGCCAAGGAAGAGAAATGAATTGAGAAGGAGTTGGGTGGAGAAGGAGGAGGAAAGATGAGTGGAGTGGATGGGATTGGAGTGTCAGGATGTAGGTGATGGTAGTGGTGAGGGTGGTGATGGTAGTGGTGGAGGTGGGGTGGTGGTGGTTGGTTGGTTGTTTTTGGCGTACAGCGACGGCTGCAAAAGTTAAAAGGCCATGGAAAATGGCCCCCCAAACTTTTGGCCGTTGAGAGGAAAATAAACAAAAGTGAAAAAAATGTTGCCTACTTTTTTGGGGCATATGAATTTTTAGGGAAAAAGGTTTTGTGATGCGAAAATTTTGTGTAACTTTTTTTCATTTTTTTTCTCATTTGGCCATATGTTCAACAAATTTTTAGTATAGCCAACTTTGGAATAACACTTAAACACAACACTATCTCACCTTTACCCTCAATAGGCAGATGGTTGCACTTCATGATGGCCAGCACAGCTTGCGAGATGTTGGGGAACTCGATTAGTCCCGACGAGGAGCGCTCTGTCTTCAAGGGGAATAGGCGCACAGATGTGGCTGGGACCTCCTTGATGTTGAATATGCCGATCAGCTGATCCTCGGTCAGACCGGGTGGTGTGTTGAAGAAGTGCAAGATCTGAAAAAGCAAATGAATTTTTTTTCAATTTATATCCTTGCATATCCTTTTTTTGATTTTCTTCTTGAAACTTACTTTGCTCGGTGGTTGAATGCGATTCTTGCTGGCCTGGGCCGGTGATAGGAAACGATTGTTCTTGGAGCCAGTGTACTCCTTGAAGCTGGGTGTGTGATCCGGCAACAAGAATGGATTGATCACCTCCGACAGGAAGTTCTGCTTTGAGAATGCAATTTGTATTTTACCGCCAGAGCCAACGGGAATGTTATTCAAGTGTTGCACGCAACGTTCAACGGCCACCGAATCGCCCATTTGTACCATGGCGGTGCCCTCCTTAGTCTTCAAGAACTTGATCTGAAAATGGCAAACGGAAGTTGATTAAAATTTCAATAAAAAATAAATTAATAAAATTTAATTTTATAATAGCTAAAAATAAATTCTAAAATAATACATGACTAAGAATTCTGCCTTATTCTAAATGTTCAATTCCTATGCCAGTTGGCTGCCTCTCGTTGCAAGTTTAACACAATATTATATAACTTAAATTCAACAACAACAACAACAACAACAACAAGAACAACAACAACAAGAACAACAACAACAACAACAACAACAAGAACAACAACAACAACAACAACAACTTGCAACAGTTTGTGTCGTGCATGTCGCTTGTCAGCTGCAACTGTCACCTCAATTTGTGTCGCAAATGTAAATAAATGCAATTATGTGGCAAGCACACTTATATTCAATTCAATACATAGATAGACACACACACACACACACACACACACACACACACACACATCTCCACTGTGTGCCACCATCAAGTGGTGACCTGTCGGGGGCCATTTGATTGAATTTTCTTTCCTGCGAGAAGGACTCTTAACCCAAACCTGACATTGGCCTTTAAACCCTTCAGTCCGCCTTCTACAATCATTATCAGCTGCGTCTGTGTGTGTGTGTGAGTGTGTATGTGGCAAGTGGCAAGTGGCAAGTGGCAAGTATAGCGAGCTCAGCATTTTTATTAAATTCAATTTAAAATTTCAAAAAATAAAATTATCAAATTGAATGACATCCTTAATTTGCTGTCCATTGTGCGTACTGCTGCTTCAACGTACAAGGATTAAAGGAGGGATGGGATGTGGGGGATGATGTGTTCTGTACGTATTGTTAAAAATTTCTTTCATTTCGCTTCGTTGTTGGTGACACGTGACAAATTGCCAAAAAGCTAAACATTTTATTGAATATCCTTTAAAGTAAATGACGTTCGATAAATCCCACAGAAAATAAAAATACCCTGGGATATATCAAAGGAGGGGGGATGGATATAGACGACTACCTGAAGCTAATATCTAATTTCCAGTTCGACATAAATTGCAACTTTCAACGCGATTCGTACATTAAGTATTGGAATTTTAGGGCGTGGCCTAGACCGACCATAAAATAGGCCAAGCTTTAATAATTTTAAGAGCCGCTAATTGCAAGTGCTGGAAGATGATGGCTGGGGGAAAGAAAGAGAGGGGGAGGGGCAGAGGGAGAGGGAAAAGGTGTGTATTTTGGTAGCGAGCGCATGACTCTTGGCCATATTTATTGGCCCGCTCTTAGGGTACTTTCTTCTTTATTAACTGCTTATTTTTACTATTTCCCAGCCACGTCTTTTTGCACCTTCACAAAGATAATTAACCGTAATAATCATTTCAGGTGAAAGTGAAAAATCTGCGGAAAATGTTCGCTGCTTGGTCGGTTGACTGGTCGATGGGTTGGCTAACTTAGTCGTTGTTAGTTATAACTTGGCAATTGAAAATGCAACACAGCAGCGGCAGCACCAAAAGCAGTGGCAGTGGCAGTGGAAGTGGAAGTGGTTGCAGCGGTGGCTACGGTGGCTAAGGTGGCTACGGTGGCTACGGTGGGGAGGTTGTGGCAACGGTGGCACAGCTGCAAGGCATTGAACTCGATTGTGAAAACGAGTTTTAGCACCTGCCCAGAAAATTGGTTTCCATGATTTAATTTGCTCGGCGGGGCTTATGGGTTTTTATTTTTTTTTTTATGTTTTTTTAATGCTTTTGATATTCGTTTTTCATTTTTAATTTGGCTCAGATTTTTCATTTAAAGTGCCTCAATTTTTGCCGCATTTAAAAAAATGCGATCACATATTTTTATGTCATTTGGTTTTCCTCTGATTTATTCGCTGCAGTTTTCTTTGGGGGCTGGCAAATTAGCCGCCAAGTTGCGGGGAGTTTGGGTCAAAACTTCTGCAGGCATTTTGGCCAAAATAATTGCTGGTTGTCTTTGGTTTCGCTCTTTGTGCCAGTTTCCACTTCAAAGTGACAGGCAAATTGTTTGTTGGTTTTTGTTTTGTTTTCTTTCGGTTTTTATTGCTTGCAGCAAGAGAAGTACCAGAGCAGCAGCAGCAGCAGCAGCAGCAGCAGCGGAGCAGCAGAGCAGCAGCAACATCTGATGCAGCTGCAACAACAACAACAACAACAAATGTGGCAATCAAGTCAAGTGCCGCAATATTTTCCCAACAATGTTTTCTTAAGTGGAGCAAAAGAAGAACTAAGAATCCGAAAGGATTTAATTCGACTTCCACTGCTTTTACAGGGTATTGTTTAAGGAAAACAAAACATTTCCTAAACAAACATTTACACATTGTTCGACAAACCTTGAGCAGCAGGCGCCTTACTTCCCTCCCACCCCCTGAGGGTGCGTAGGGATTGCCCTCTTCCTCTTCCTCGACTACTGCTGCTGCTCAAAGGCTAAGGAATTTGTTTGTTGAAGGTAAATTTTGATGAAAAATCCACTCGTTAATTGCTTTCAATTGATTTATTTAATTTTGATCAATCAAAAATATTAGAATAAAATGAAAACAATACAAAACAATTCGAAAGCAGCTAACGAACTGAAAGTGAAATCAATTAAACAAACAAATGCAATAGTTTTACGGAAATCATTTGATAAGTGGCTTTATATATATTATTCATATATATAATATATATATCTAGATATGTATATATATCTTTATACATATAAATAATTGAAAGCGAAGGAATGAGTGGATAACAGCCCGAAATTGAATGGAAAGTAAATGAGGCTTATCGAAAGGTAGTCAGCCAGCTACCCAGCCCCCTCCCTTCTGACTCCTCCACCATCGCCCACACAAAATTCGCTTGGCTAGGAAATCATAAAAATAAATAAAATAAAAGAAAAAACTATAAGATATACAAAATGCGATATATAAAGCATAAATCAGTGAGGCAGAAAGCGAACAGATAGTCAGCTGCCCCCGCCAAGCACGAAGTCCTCCTTTAGTTGGCCAGACTGAAAGCTGGCCAACAGGAGCTGACAGCTGCGAGCTGCGAGCTACGAGTTCGAAGATGAAAGGTTGGAGGCGGAAGAGGGATGGGAGGTGGGAGGTGGGAGCTGAGAGCCAAAAGCAGATAGCTGGAAGCTAAAACAATGGACTTTTATGAAATCAAAGCCATGGCCCATAAGCTGAGGATAATAGGAACACGCAAAACAGTCGCCAGGACATTCACAAATCAAAGAGCGCTCTTCATGGCTCAGTGGACACACTTGCTGGTCAGCAGGTTCCATATGAACACGAAGGGTGGTGACTGTGTGACTGACTGGATGACTGGGTGACTGGGAGACCGGATGATCGGGTGGTGACCAGGCGTCCAGGCGGCAAGCATTTGGTGCGTGTCTAATGAGCTGTGCAGTTGCTCCCCTTAATAGTTATCCACTGGGCGGATTAATCCTCCCATCGACCCCACACCCCCAACCTCACGCAAGGAGGGGTCTAACAATATCCATTAAATACTTCATGCGAATGTTGCGTTAATTAAAAACAATGTGGACAGCGCAAAGGATGTCAATTGGTTTGACGGAGGATACCCTTTGAATGTGCGGAAACATTTGAACCGGAACTGCAATTTATTTGGGAACTGGTTCGCTATAAGGATGAAAATATATTTAAGGACTCCAATTTAGTTCGAAGTTACATTCTTCTTAGCTAATGTGCCCCACTTATACCCTACACATTTCTGTGCATTGCTTTACGGCTCAATGTGGCGTGGCGTCTGCTGCCATTTGATTTAATTGCTCACGCGCAGGGCGTCGGACAGGAGCAGCAGAGGCAACAATGGCAACCTCAACGGCAACAACAATGACAACAATAGAAAGTTATTGCCTGCAACGGAAGGCTGCCTGCCTGCCTGCCCTATGGAGCCACCAATTGCCAGTGCTGAAAATCCTCGGGAGCCCCAACTCCCAGCTCCCAGCTCCCAACTCCGCACCAGCCGCTGGGACTTGGAATAAACCAAATGCTTTTTTAATGCGCATTTAATTGAGTGCGTGGTGATTGCTGTTGCCACGTTCGGTGGCAACGTTGCTGGCAGACAGTTGCCAGTTGCTGGTTGCCAGTTGCCAGTTGCCGCCAGTTGCTGGTTGCCATTTGCCACCATTTGTTGCAAGCGCCCCTTAAAGACGTTGCCAATTTGTTTGCTCGCAATGTTTGCGCTCAGCTGCCTTCAATTTGGGATCGTTTTCGTCAATCCATTTAACCTAAAAAACAATTTCCCGATGACTTCATTATCAGCGTTGGAAAATAATTAACGTGATTGCTTTCGGTTTTTCCCCAAAGCGGATACCTTTTAAAGGAGTCAGTCATTTACTGGCAAAAAGCTGAACAAAAAAAAACCAAGTAAATTTTTAAAATGGATTCCTGTGTATCGGCGCCCTGATGTATACTACAACAAGTCGAGGAGTGCGACGAGGGCTGCTTTATGAGTTCTCGATAATTGCAAACGTTGAATGAATCGATTCTTTTGCCTACGGAAGGACCCTCCATCGACCCATACATATCTACCTCATCTATTGCTTTGATTAGTGCTCCTTATCCGAAGGGATAATCAAATATATTTCGTTCTTTATGAGACTTGACTTATGGCTTGCACTCTATCAGGACTCGTTGGGTATATTGCCTATGGCATGGAGATTGTGGCAGATTCGCTGCCTCCTGATTGAGTGCGAATCAAAAGGGGAGGGGCGTTTGAATTTCGTTTTTCCAAAGTTTATTACCGCTTATCTGGAGCACATGCCTTTAAAGTAAGGTTCATCTTTGTTTGGGTGCTGCGCCCCAGGGGATGCACATTAACACCGTATACGAGGAACACCCCCCTAACCCCCTCCTCCACCCATAACCTTCGTTGATGCCCAGGAGCAGCTGCTTGGGTTCTGGCAACGCTTTGATTGAGTGCCCATCAATTTCTCATTCGCAATTCAAACATGTCCGACAATAAACTGATGTGCACACACACACACACACACACACACACATACAGAACACTCACACATGTTATTTTATAATGAGGTTTAAGCATGGGTGATGTCTGTGCCTTACGGCGAAGAGAGGGGGGAATTGGAGAAGAGATGTGTCAGTTAGAAAATGAGATGAAAAGCTGCAGAAGGGATTAGGCAGCAACTGAAGGGAAGAGGAAAGAGGGAGAAGGGAGCAGGGAAAAGGAGCTGGGACATGATTGAGAAGGATTGGACTAGAGAAATGTATGTTTGTGGCTTAGAGCCAGTGAATAATGCCTGTGCATAATCATTTTTAATGGCTAATGAGTAGTTTCCGTCTCGGACAGGAAGTCTGTAATAAATCTCCAACTGGGCGGCGGCATCAGCGCCAAGGGAATTGTGTCCAAGGGAATAAAAAGAATGCCAAGTAAATTGCCTTTGCCTTTGCCAGGACTTGTGCCTTGAATAATCGTCCTCGGGTGAGAGCCAACTAACCAACGACTCGCCGCCTCTCCACAAACCACATCCTAGTAGTAGTTATTCCTGCATTTCATTTGCTCCATTTTCTCTAGTCTCCTATTTCCCGCTTTCCCATTTTCCTTTTTACTGACCAACAGCGTCCATTGTCCTTGTCAGTTGTTCGTTTGCTCTAAGTTTTCCTTTTTGTGAGCGCGTAAATTGCATTTAATTGTGGGTGAGAGTGTAGATAACTGCATGTGTGTGTGCGTGTGTGTGTGTGTGTGTGTGTGACGCCCAAGACGATTAAATTGTTGGTCAATGATGCGCATGTTGAAAAATAAAGTTCACATGTTGGAATCATAAAGGACAAGAAAATTCACGTTGAAGGTCCTTTAAAAGGTCTCCTCAGCATAATGTAAATTAAAGAATTACAAACTATGAAAAGGACTACCACCCTTATTCGCGCTTCTCTTTGACATCTTGTCGTGGTCCCCCCCAAGGATATTTTTGTGTCGTATACCCGCTAAAAACCTCAAGGGGTGTGCGCTTTGTCACTCGCATAAAATAAACAAAAACTCCCTATGGGCGGGAGGGATGAAGGGAGGGAGGAGGAAGGAGCGAGGAGGGAGGAGGAAGGAGCGAGGAGTGACAAAGGAGCGGGAAATGGAAGCCGTTTTCGCAGTTGTTGCTGTCATTCTCAGAGGACATCGCAGCGCGAGCAACTTAGTGGCAATAAAACGAAGGTCCTAAGTCCTGTTTTTTTTTTCCTGCTGCAAGGAGTTCGTTTTTTATTCAACATTTTGACTTGATGTTCGCTTTCCATTTTATGTTCTCTTTCACTTCTCTCCCCCAACCCCAACTTTATCTTTGTTCTCTCTACTTCTCGTTTTTTATTGCTGTCTATTGTTGAATGGGCACTGAATGATGTGCCTGCCGGAAGGGGGCGTGGCATACAATAGTTGTGCTAAATGATCCCCAAGCGCAGCCAACAATGCGGCCATTTGAATTGTCCTCCGGCCAAAGGTTTTCGCATTTCACATTTCTTAATGGACATTTTTCTCTCGTTACACACACATCTAAGGATATATTTTTCTTTATTTTTTTTTATGTTTTTTGGATTTTCCTTTTTGATTTATTTGCCGTGAAAATTCTTGGCTTCTTTAGGCGGACTTCAGCTTTAGCTTCAAGTCAAAAAAATGGAATCAATTCCTTTCTCATTTGGACTGCAAAGCCGATGACGTTGCACCGATTGCTGCCTGAAGGCGCCGCCATAACCCCCCTCCCTTACCACATATTTCCCACTGTCCCTCTCCCTCCCTTCTCATCCTTTTCCCAACGCATATGTCAGGCATTAATCTAAGACGCTTTATCTAAATGGCTTTTTCGTCAGACCAACTGCCGGCCTAGTAAATTCTTTGGCTATGGCTTTTGTTTCCCGTGGCCTTCGTCTTCATTTTATTGCCTTTCGTTTTATTTGCACATTTACAAATGGCAGACGCACACACACATACACACACACACACACACACACACACTCGTACGCACACTCACACATTTATAGCCATGGAAAATTGTCCTGTGGTTTGCTTTGCTTGCAAACACCTTTCCTTCAAATTTTCTGCTGACAAACGTCGCCTGAAATGTCCTGGCTCATCCGCCTAAGTGAAGAAGGGACTCAAGTAAAATGTTTTTTCCCTTAAAAAGGTTCGTTATTGCAAGGCTTCTCTCCTTATATAAAACTAAAGGTATTTTCAATTTGTCAAGTGGTCCTGTTTTAGCACAAAGGATGTACCCATAGTGCACTTAAGGGATAACACTTAAAAAAATAAAATGTCCCTACAGGCTTCTTCTAGCGATAGTTCAACTAACTAAAAGCTAAGCTTGATTATAAAAGGATATTCTATTTATAGTTTAATCTATTTTAAATATAATTTTGTGGTTTCTGTAGCGGAAGGATATATTCATATATATAATCGGATATATAATTTATAGCATCCTTTCAAGGATATATTTATTTAAGATTGGAAAACGACTTACCCGTGCGACATTTCCATAGAGGCAGACCAAGTTGAAGAGCTTGTCTGTGTTGGAAGTATCGTGGTCCATGCCATAGACCATCATGACAGCGCCCTGAGGATGATGCAGGAACAGCAGAGCAGATAACAAGCGCAGGACGAAGGAGAAGATTGAGGGGCGGGGGAAAGAGAGAAAAGAGAACAAATTAATTAAAATGCTGTTCAGATGCAGATGCACAAGTGCAGCTGCAGGCCAAAGGGAAGGAGATGGTGAAGAATAAAAGGGACAGGATCAGGGATAATTCCGCTTGCGGTTTATTTTAAGCGGTGTGGCAACTCTGTCCAGGATTGCAACGTATATCCAAATTAAAATGAAAATTCATATTTATGAATTTATGCCGATGCGATTCCAGACAGAGCAAGGAACAGGAGCTGGAGCTGGGAGGAGGAGGAGGAGGAGGGATGGATGGGTAAATGGCTTTGGGGTACAAACACTCACCTGTCCCTGTCCTTGCTGAGCGAATGCGACTGGTGCATTGCGTCCGGCCACAACGCCGGTGGGCTCCTTCATCAAGCCAGTTGGATGGATGGCAGTGCCCTTCCAGTTGTCCGGCTGGGTGGGATGGTATTCCGGTGCTCCGAATGGTGGGAAGGCGGTTCCTGGTCCCAAAAGTGGTGGCTCTTTAAATGGAACAAGATTGTGCGTTTGAGCTTGAGCAACATGTTGTTGATGTTGTTGTTGTTGTTGTTGTTGATGATGGTGGTGATGATGTTGTTGTTGTTGTTGTTGTTGTTGTTGTTGATGGTGGTTGTGGTGGTGGTGGTGTTGTTGTTGTTGGTTGTTGTTGTTGTTGTGGTGGTGTTGTTGTTGTTGGTGGTGGTTGTTGTTGTTGCGTTGTGTTTGTATAGTTGCAACTTCGAAATTGATGCAATATTTATACATTTTTGTTATTCAATTGCATGCAACAACAATTCAACGAAAGAGGCAAAAAAAAGACCAAAAAACAAAAAAACGAAAAAAATAAAAAAAAACAAAAATCAGTTTAAAATTTTTAAGCATAAAAATTAGTTTAAAGTTTAGATAAAAATATCAATTCTGCAAATGTATCGCTTCATCTCTTTCTCTCGTTTGTTGTTGTTGTTGTTGTTGTTGCATGCAAATGTTCCGTGAGTGTCCATGACGAGGTGTGTGTGTGTGACTGTGCGTGAGTGTGAGCTAGGAACCGTTTCTGTGTGTGTGCGTGTGTGCCGGGGGGGAGCGGCTGTGCCTGTGAGTGCGTTTTGAATTTCAGCCCAAAAACAACCAACAAAAAGCACGGGTGGAACGCGCCGCGGGCTGCAGCCAGGAGAAAATCTCTCGCAGTTGTTAGTTGCGGTTCAGCCCGCAAGTTAATTGAATTTTTGGCCTGCCAAACACTTTTAAAGGCGATTCTCTTCCATTGCCGTCCATTTGTGGTTTGCTTTTTCGCAATGACAAGTACAGTGGATGAGAATCGAAGAGGAGGCAAACGCAATCCGAAAATTGCATACTCAAGTTTAAAAAGATTGACTTATGGAAAACTAGAAAAAATAGTTAATAAATAAACGAGAATCCTTTTTTTGAGATTAATCCAAATGTAGGCTTAGAATTTTGATTTCATTCCACTGTGCGCCGCCATCCGCTGAGCAGCCACGCACTTGTCCGCATCCACAGCCAACATCAATTCCGCACCCCCAGGATTGACAAGCCAATAAGCAGTCAAACATCCAGAAAGGATTTGACGGCCATAGTAAGCACCCGGAGTCCTGTCGGAAACCGCAACAAACTCGCTAAGCCCAAACAGGATATTCAAAGTCGTCGAGTAGTGGCAAAGCTCAAGCGCTTTAATTAAAGTTCAAAAGCGCTGCGAATGTTGCCGCGGCGTATCTGGCCAAGATCAAGAGAGCAGCAAGCGCACACAACAATAGTTAAGGGGATATCCTTAGCAGTTGCCAAGGCTTTTAATTAACTTTTCCCCGACCGCCACCCACCACCTCCCGTCACACTCTTTCCACCAACCAACACATGTGTAAGGCTCACACTTCTAAGCTAAAAAGCACTTTAAACTTCAAAAGGATTCGAAAAGTTTTATCAATGTCTCGTCAGCTACTAAAATTTGCATCCAACTGTTCAACTAACAGTTCCACCCCCCGCCCACTTTTTCACGCTTAAATCCTTGTTTTGATTTGATTTTACTGGACCAACGCGAACGCCAACGCCAGCGCCAATGGCAACGGCAACTGCAACTGCTGGGAGTTTCAGTCTCCTCGCTTCCTTTTCCCCCAAAGGACAACACCTGACAAAATATTTATATAAAAATCTACACAATTTACGGTTGTCGACGCTCGAAGCAGAAAGAGCTTCATATCTGTTCGTCGCAGGATGTTTTCCTTGTTGTTGTTTAAATGCTTGTTAGTTTTTTGGCGCTGGTCATTTTTTGTTTTCGTCCAAATTGGAAGCAATTTTTTGCATCCTTTTTTTGAGTCCTTTGACGGAGTGTTATAATTTTATCATGATATATGCATCCCAGTCTACCCCCAAAGGGCGCAGGATGCTCTAACCTGTCTGTGTGCACGATGTGGTTCCTTTATTTTTAGTCAAATCCTTTAATCCCTTACAAAATTAAAGCGTTAAGCGTCGAGGCTGCAGGCACGTTTCAATTTAAAGCCTGGCCGTAAGCAAATAAGCCGTGTATATAAATTTTCGGATGAGAGGTGCTACTCGTAATTTCCATTTCCCTCCCCCCCTCACCCGTCAACCATCAACAACAGTTCATCCCGATCCTTCACTGTTACCTAACGCTCACACGCTGCGTGGGAGAAGCTAGTCAATAAATGCACGGAGTCCGAAACGTGCCACATCGATGCTCGCGACCAGAGGCAACACACGTACCCACACACACACACACTCATACATATATATATATATATATATATATTTATTTATATATATAGGAAATCAGAAGAGGTAAACATAGTCATTCATTTTAACTACTGGCCCGAAGCCTCGTCAGTATTAATTGAAATTCACAGGCGCTGCTGATTTATATCCCCCCCGTCGAATGGGACGACTGCGGCGCATGGGGCGTATGCGTGACGCGCGCAGTCGAGCAAAATTGTTGCCTCAACTTTTTGGGCAGTTGAAGGTTCGCATTGGTCGCTGCTCTGTGCCTGTTTTCCCGGTTAAAGTAAAGAAAATTTGTAAGCGCCCCACACCCCACCCCCCCGGGCAGTTGGTGGTCGGAAGGAAGCGTGCCTAAAATGTTTAAGCATTTACGGAATTCTGTTGCATGCAATTGCTGGAAAATCTTTCACACGCGAGGCGACGACGGTGCTCAGGTGTGAATTTTCCACGCGCTCAAATTATTCCAGGTTGCGGGCGGTCGGACGGATGACTGAGCTAAGGAAGGGGCGTGGCGTCTGGTTTGGGGTCACAGGAAGTTGCAGTTTAGTTTTTATGAAGCGCAAAATGTGCGACGGGGCATGCCACGCGGACAATTTTCTCAATGGCTGAAGTCTCGCAAGCAAGAAGAAAATGGAAAATGGAAAACGCTTTAAGCTTTGAGGTGATTATGGTCAAGTAGAATATCTCGGAGCAACACCTTAATCCGAGATAATTCAATGCCTCGAGAGAACCTGCGGCAACATCTCTGTCGCATGAAGTGCGGCAACAGTGCGTTTTGTGGATGCAACAACGACGACGCAGGCGATGGCAACGAATCCACAAATTGAACGGCAGATGCCATAAAGTAAACAACTGAATAAACATAAAATCAACGAGGCACACGGAACATTGCAACCGACACCATCGCCACATGGCCAAGCACCGATAAACACAGGTTGCCTCCACCAGCCCCTAACCACCACCACCATCACTCCCCCTCCTCCACCCTATAGAGCATCTTTCTGCTCCCTTATTGCCACCTAGAACGTTCATCAATTTGGCTGAAAAGTGCAACTTGGCAACGGCGTTGCTGTTATTGTTGCACGTTACTGTTGCTGCCACAAGTGAAAAATGGCTACAAAACGAGGCACATAGATCCATTAAAATGGCCTCATGCCTCGTACCTTGTACCCATTGGGTACTCATGCCCCAAGGGAGGCGGTGGTGGGCGTAGCAGAAGGCAAAAGCTAGAAAAATAAAATGAAACCCATTCGGCATATGCAACATTTATGTGGCGTTTATTGCAAGTGCACACATACACACATACACACATATATATATATAAATATATATGTATGTGTATGGGGAGACGACGCCCACTCGTACAAAGTATTTATGCTACAAATTGTTGCATACTTTGTGGCATATTGGCACACTTTGTCGAGCGGCAAATGGCAATGGCAACAACTGAACTAGACGAACGGGCCCCTAAGTGGGGAGGGGGAGGGGGAAGGGGTGTGTGTTGAAGGGTCGCCAAAGAGATGCAGGGGTAGCGGCAGGTAGCTCAGAATATCACATATGCAAACAGTGAGCGAATTGCGCAAACGTTGGCAACCTTAATTGCAATTTGCTTAAATGTATGCTATACTATTTTTCATTGAGCCACCCGCCACCCGCCCCTACACCAACACACCACCACCACACCCCTGCGCAGCACTTATAGCTACCACTCTCATGGTGCTAGTGCAGCAGTCATCGTCCTCCCCAGATTTACATTGTGTAATGCACACACTTTCCCCCTCCCCACCCCTTCTTTTCCTTCCTCTCCTTTCACCACTCCTTCACCCAACTTTGGTCCTGTTGCTGTTTGCTGCTTAGGTGTGCATTTTACTTTCGCTGTTCAATGATTTTCAATTTGTCAGAGTCAACTTTGAAACTCGTTGCGATACTGTACCTCGAGTTACGTTGCATACTCTCCCCCACACACACACACACACACTCTTATACACTCTTATACAAACTCACACACCTATACACACACGCTCACCCTCAGAGACTCTAGATAACCCACCGCTAGTCAGGATGCTCTTGCCGTCGCTTGTTTATCTCTCTCTAAAATGTGTTGCAACCACGCCTCCCGCCCCCGCCTCCTAAACGCCCACAGATGCTGTTGCTATCGTGGCTGCCACAACTGCGCGTTTTCCCTCTCACGTGACATTAATTTTTCAGCAACGCGTCCGCACTCCCTCTTCCCCTTCCCCATCCCCTACCCTACCCCTACACCCTTCTCTCCTTGGCCTGGTCGAGCTCCCGCCAAGAGCGCACGTCTTGCATAAACATTTTCATAAGCAGCTTACAAATTGAATTTGTTTTCATAAGCCAAAACTATTATATGACAGCAAAGAGTTGCCTCTGTGTGTGTGTGTGTGTGCCAAAATAGTTACACATGTGTGTGTGTGTGTGCGTGTGACAGAGCTGATGAACTGATGGGTTGATTATGTGACAATGAGCCTGATTGATTTTTAATGCTCTCATCGTTTGAGGCACAACAAGAATTTTGAAGGAGCAGAGAAAGGAACTGTAAGAGCAAGAGATAAGCCCCAAAGGACCTAACTGTGTGTCCAGTTATATGTAAAAAGGGTTTCTTCAACAAGATTGCCAAAATCGAATTTCGCTTTTCTGCTCTCAAATGGCAAAAATATATCCATAATTTAATCGCAATCAGTAAAATGCAAAATACGCAAAAGGAAGGGGATGGATTGGAGAAGGGGGGATGGGGGATGGGGGAAAATAGATAGAGAGCGACATAAAAAAGGCGAGTGCCTATCTGCAAGGAATAACGGTACACAAGGAGTTAGCAATGAGCCAATTTATATGCGACACGCGACCAGAAACCGAACACAATTCCCAGGAATTTTGCTCGTAATGCTCATAGAAATTAACCCAAAGGCGGGCGAGGGAGAGGGAGAGGGAGAGGGGGGCAAAGGCAATGGAAGCGAAGTGACCGAGAGAGAGGGAGGGGGGATCGCGGTTAAAAGGATTTGCGCTTTTAACGAGCTTTTCGTCGGTTGGCGGCAAAATAAATTTACGTTTAATTCTCATGAGCTTAATTACATTTACGGCGGATTTGAATAATATAACGTCTTTATTCCTGCCCCCCTTCCACCCTCCACCCCACCCCACTCCCACTCCCACTCCTCCTTCTTTAACTTTTTTATTGCCAGTGAAAATACAACATAATTAGAAACGCGAAATGGCGTTTAAGTTGGTTGTTTGCCTTCTTGGTTGTTTATCAGGATAAAGGACACGTGTAAACAAGTGTTTATACGGCGCACAGGTGGAATACCTGAATGTCTTTATAATTAGTGAGCGAGTGTGTACATGTGCGTGCGTGAGTGTGTATGTGTGTGCTTAGTTTTAGTCTCCCCGTCTGTGTGTGTGTGTGTGTGTGTGTGTGTGTGTGCACAGCAAATTGACACTCTCAGGTCTCGGCTTGGCCTAATTATCGACTGGGCAAACATCTGCAGGCAATGGTCAACTCTTAGTTTTAATGGCATGCAAACAGAAGACCAAACATCTAACGCTGACCACGCCCCCTCCTCCTCCAGTATCCAGAAGCAATATAAGCACACACAAACACACACACAAGCACACACAAACGCACACAGCACAGTTCCAGGACATTCCCACTGTGTCAAAGACTTTAATTTTCGTCTATCAACATCTCCATTATCATCGCCATCATCGCCTCTCGAGTGCACTTCAATTTTTGGCATATTTCTCTTTATCTCCTCTTCATCTTCATCCCCCCCCTCCTACTCACTCCTTATGCCAGCAGCTCTCAAGAGCAATCGTATCAATCGCTTTTAGTTGCTTCCTGTGCACATTTCCCCAACAAAAACACTAAGAAAAAAAAAATGGAAAAAATGAATAAGGACACATTTCGAACATTTCGAGTGTCCTGGAAAACTCAGTGCCGGCCATGCCCAGCGGATGCCATGAAGGAGATAACAAGCACCAACCCCGCCCACAACAACCCACAAGCTCGCAACCAATATGGGTACCTACACCATCGTCACGACCCACACACCATATACACCACCCACACCACCCACACCACCCACACCATCCACACCCCCCACCCGCACCACTTGCCCCACTGCTTTGGTTGTGGTTTGATGTATTGGCTTTGTGGCCGAACGAAGTGTTCCTTCCATTTATTTTGTTTTGCTTAGTTTCCCAGCTTTATGACATTTTCAGTTGTTTGCTCTTCTCCCCCTCCCTCTCTCGCACTCTCTTCCTCTTCCTTTTCCTCTTTCTCTCTCCTTCTCTCTTTTGCTTTTCGTTTTTCTCCTTTCGTCTTTCTTTTAGTTCACTTTTTCTTTTTGCTACTTAATGACCCGCCATTTGTGCTGCTCTAATCAAGTACAGTGAAGACACACACCACGCCGACAGCTCTCCCCCCTTTATATTTGTGGGACGTGGTGACCCATTGACTAGGCAATAAATTATGCCAGCCACTATCTAGTTTATCGAGTGCTCACTGTATATGCCCAATAATGTTTTTATTTATTAAACAAATTGCACAGCAACGGGCGACATTTCGCTCCCATCGGTTGGTTGCTTGGCGCTTCGCTACGATTTGATTAAGTTGAGGGCCCCCTCCCCCTCCCCACTCCCCTCTCCTCCTCACTCATACCTTATGATACACGAATATTTATTTTCTCTATTTTGTTACATTGCTGATAAGTTGGCCGGTAGTAGGGGCTGGGGAGGGCTGGGGAGGGGTGGAAAATGGGCGGGGTGGCGGTGAAAGCGAAAATCGATAATGCCTTTTGGCATTAGTGGGCGGGGCAAAGGGCGAGCACAAAATTGATGGACAATTTTGATATTTTGATATTGTAATTTATAAGCGGACGCAATCTGCAGCAGCAGCAAAAACAGCAGCAAAATCACAGCCAGCGTCAGTGGCAGTGGCAGTGGCAGTGGCGGTGGCAGTGGCAGTGGCAGTGGCAAAGGCGATTGCTGGCTGTGCCATTCACCAAGTTGTTGCAAGCAAGTTGCGAAACGCATTAGTCAAATGTTAAATTAATAACTTTCAAGAAAAAAAATAAATAAAAACAAGAAAAAAATCAAATACAAATTTGTTGATATAAATCAGAAAAATTACACAAAAGTTATTCAGGTTCGTTTTTATCCTGCGCAGCAGCTGCGTAAATTAATTATAAATTATTAGAAGTAGCAACAACCCGTGCAAGCAGAGGGGGTGGGTGGAGGGGGGGAGTCAGAGCTGGCGCAGCAAAACCGCTGACGGCATAAATTAAGCAAAAATGCAACCAAAAACAGGCAGGAGGCAAAAGACGTACGAGTGCGGGGCTGTGGGTGACGGTTGGGGTTGGGGTTGAGGGTGAGGGTGAGGGTGAGGGCGGCAGTGCGGGTGAGGGCAACGGGATCGCTGGTATTTTGCCTCATAAAAAATATGAAACGGAACATTAAAGAAAATCATCAGCAACATTTAGCAGGCTATGCAAATTATGGGCGGAGGTGGAGGATTGGGGCTGAGGTTGGCGCTGGGGCTGGGGTTGGGGTCTGTGGTCGATGGTCGATGCTGTTGCACAGTGGGTCGTTTACGTCGAAGGCTGCATGTGGTCAATTACTTTAAAGCATGACAGCAGGAGGGGGCAAGTTGGGGGAGGGCGGGGCCAGAAGGCGGACAAGAAACTTTGCTGTAAACTGTAAACTCTGTTGATTATGCGCAGCGTTTATATCATAATTTGTATGCAAATGACGAGGAGAGCCATGGACTACTGAGGAGGGGATGGGGGTGGGAAGTTCGATTGAGGAAATTTTAAATATATGTATACACACACATTTACATATATGTATATTTGTGTACATTTAAAGTCCCATAAAATTGTATATCCAAGTGAAAAGACGATATAAGCAGGACAAGGACTCCCACCCTGCCCTCCCACTCCCCTTTGGGATGAGCATTGGGAAAGTGCCGGAAATTGGAATTGAAAGCTATTCCAATAAGAAGAAATTCGCAGAAAATCTTTTTGAACTTTAAATGAATAAACAAGGAGCAGGACCGAAATGAGCAATGGACAGGCGATAACTGAATTCCAATGGTCAGTAGAAAGTTTTGAAAAACTTTGCCTGAATTTCGGACTCGGAAAAGCCATAACAAAGAAAAGCTCCAACACGTAATTCCTCTGGACACTGATGTATATTTCATGAAAATCTTTAGGGCAAGTTTAAAGCACTGCGGCGTAATGAAGAGATGGGTATTATCTGCTCCACAGTCCGGGGGTCCAGTTGCAGTCATCAATCACGTGCATTTGATTTAAGATAATCGACGCAATATTGCCTGCCCTGCCCTTCCCAGCCCTGCCTGCCACGCCCCCATGTCCGAGAGGAAAGTCACTTGAAACATTTTTGGTTCAATAGTTTTCATTCTTTTAATGCCAGTGGCAGACGAGATTCTAAGTGAAGATGTGGGCGAAATTGTGGGCGGGGCAACAGTTGCTGTGCGTCCTGCCCATTAGCGCTCGTTGAGAGTGCGACGAGCCAAAAGGGAAGCGGCATCCACAGAGTCTGTGGAAAGTCAAAAGGTTCTCCACGCGACGACGACAACGACATTTTTCTTGTTCGACACGCCATCTAGCGGCTGGCAGCCAAGGCATCATCATCATCACCATCATCATCATCATTATCATCATCATCATTATCATCAGTTGGATGCGTGCGCCGTGTGCCGCCTCTTGTTGACATCCATTTGATTGATCGCTTGTGATTGATTGATAGATGCAAGCGGGAAGCGCTCGGAACGACACGCCCACAAGGTACCTCTTCTCCTGCCAACCACCCCCGCACACACCCGTCACCCCTACCACACCTAACGGTAGCAACTTTAAAGCCATAACAAATGGCAACTTTTATTGTTTCTCAAACATGAATTTAATTATGCGCCCCTGTCACTTGTCATTGCGGGGAAACTGGAGAAAGGGGGGGCTGGGCTGGTTTCAAGTGAAACTTTTTCAAGGATCCCCAATGTTATGTCCTGACCACAACATGACACAATTTGTCATTTTCAATTTATTGAATTACCATAAAATTGCAAGCGACACAATTTATATTTATGTTGGGGCCTCTCTATAAATGCGGTTACCCGAATGCCTCATCTCTTTGTGGTTGTTGTTGTTGTTGTTGTTGTGGTTGTTGTTGCTGCTGATGTTGTTGTTGTTGTTGTTCGTATTTCACTATGAATTAATTTATGGTAAGAGTTTTTGCTGGGTAGGCAGGCAGCAAAGAACATGATTTACGAGCGACAGGGCAGGGCAGTTCCCCCAGCGAAGGATTGGGATTGTTTGAAATTTGTTTTGCCTTTTAACATTTTTACCCCGAATTTTCCGGAATGAAGAAATCAACGGGAAGTATGGAAAGCGGGGGAAAAAAGTCGTGTAGTATTTAAAAAAAAAAAATTAAAAATTTATTCAAATTGAGCCGAGATTTAATTAATTGGTTTAACTAAGCCAAAATAATGGCCACTGCGCTTTGGATTAACTAAGCAAACAATAAAAGTGGCAGGAAAAATTAAAGGAAAACTAAAGGGAAAACTATTTGAGGAGTGGAAAGGTGCCACATGCCGCAAACCAAACCCGAGGGCAAATAACTGGGCACGTGGTTGTTTGGTTGGTTTAGTTGGAAACGGGGACGAGGGGTTGGCAGGCGGGTGGGGGGAGGGGGGGTAGGTTTACCAAGGGCAAACAACTGAAAATTAAGCAACCAAAGTTGGAGGCAAAAAAATGCTCACACATGAGAATAAAAGATACACACATTTTATATATATACATATACACATACATATACATATATATCTTTTTTTTATTTGTATCCGCGATTCCGCTGCGCGCAGCTGTTGGGTGAGTGAAAGATAAACAAAACACAACACACAACAACACAACTCGAGTTGAGTTGAGTTGAGTTGGGGGCGTCGTTCTTTTATTTTTCACCCTGTTGTGGTGCTGCTGGCAACCCACTGATAACCCCTGACAACCCTGGCTGACAAATATGTCCAAGCAAATAAACTTGCGCGCATTTCATTCAAATGGCTTTTGGCAGGGCGGGGGGGAGAGACAGGTGGAAGTTGAAAAAGTGGAAGGGGTATAATGGAGAGGGGGGGGGGGTGTGCTTGGTTGAGGGGTGGTGGTGGTGGGCAATCGGTGGAAATGCTACTAATGAACACGCACATAAATCTTGAGTGGTTTTGATGTTGATCCCTTGGAAAAACCATCAACATCTTTGAAAAATCTTCACACGGCGACCATAAATATGCCAAAATGTTATTGCCACCCCCACCGCCGCCCCCTTTTTCTTTTTTACATCTATCGATGGGGGATATAGCCCATTGGAATTTTTATGTATTTTTAAGTGTTTCCTCATTTTATTTTTATACGTTGTTTTTTTTTATGTTTTGATATTATTTTATTATTTTTTTTTTTTTTTTTGCCAGGTGGCAACCTGCGACATCATTTGCTTTGAGTATGGGCGTGGCCAACGCTTGCATTGGTTAGCCAAAAGGCGAAACAAAATGTTCAAAAATAAACGGGCCAGAAGAGCGGCCGAGTGAGCGAGGGAGAGACAGAGAGAGAGAGAGAGAGAGAGGGCGAATGAAAGAGTGAGAGAAGAAGACAGCGCGCTTCTAGCTTTTATTTTTAGCCGATTTTCCCTTTGCTTTCCCACACATTTTCACTCCTACTTGCAATTTATTTGCCAATTATTGAGCATTCGAAAGCATTTATTTTAATTATAGTATAAATATTGTAAACGTGTGTAAGTGTGTGCGTATAGGCGTGCGTGTGTGTGTGTACATGTGTGGGTATTTAGATGTTAATTATTTTAATGGCTGTTTCATAATTTTATGTGATTCTCTAAATGATTTGGGCGTCAAATAATGTTGCGGCTTATTAGGAAAATCGTCACAAATTAATAAATTATAATTATAATTATATAATAAAGAAAAAGTTTAAAAAAAAAATAAAATTATTAATAAAAAAACAAGGACACTGACAGGCAGCTGCTCCATTTCCTTCTGGCAATAACTATGAAATTTGATTGCTTTTACAATGCGGCAGCACGCGCCAAAATTCTACCGAAATTTGACAATAATCCTCATTGTCAATGTCCTTGCAGTCATCCTTGTCATTGTCTTTGTTATTGTCGCTGTCTGTTTACGCTGCTTTCCATGAAAATTGCGTGCATTGAAAATTATGCAAATTGCAAACGCAACACAACAGCGTCGATCGAGGAATGCCAAAGGAGAGATGGAAAATTTTCAAACGAATAAAATTTGATAGCGTCATCGGCGCTATAGAAATTTAATAGAGGTGCAGCTCTGGACGTGTATATAAAATGCACTTTAAAAAGAAAATGCAGCAATGCCGAAAGAAAATGTAATTGGGAAATGCCCAGAAGACAAACTAAACTAAGGCGACGCCTGACACGACAGTCGACTACCCTGCGAGCAGCGGGGAAAATTGTCAAGTCAAGAAAAAAAAAAGAATTTATAATTCATTGCAATTGCTGTCAATTATTTTAGTATTAAAAAAATTTAAAATTTATAAAAAGAAAATAAGAAATGTGCCCAGGGTATTCAAAGAACTTGAAAAAATGCATTAAGTTTTTCCATAAAAATCTTGGAATGCAAACGGGACTTTTGCCATAAAAAAAAAATAATTAAAAAAAAACTTTTGATGTTAATAAAAATTTTGATTATGAAAAAATCCTTGATGGGGAAACGCACCAAATTCAACCACAAATCAAGTAAACAAATCTGTGAGACTGTGGGAGTGTGTGCGTGTGTATGGGTGTATTTGAGGTGTGTGCGTGTGTGTGTGTGTGGATGGATGGTGTGTAGCGTGCATATAAAAGAGTATATAATTGTTTACTTACGGCTCTCAAGCACAACAACATTTTCGGGTATAGAAAACAGCGACTTACCTGAAAAATAAAGAGAAAAAAATATAATTTTAGATATTTTCTGCCCAAGGATCCTCAAGTTGGAGGATATTTTTAAAAACCATACAAACAGTGAGTGAGTCGTACAGAAAGCTATTCAAAGCAAAGAGTTTAGCGACAAATGTTGTACACAAGGAACAATCAATAAAAATAAATAAAGGAGAGAAGAGAAAGGAGAAGGGAGAGGGGAAGATAGAGAATAGTTGCTTTAAAATTAAAATTAATTAAAATTAATTAAAATATTTAAAATTAATTAAATTAAAGTTTGAGGTTAAGTATTCTTTATAATCATAGTATTTTACTAGGTTGTCACACAGACACACACACACACACACACAAACATGCGCAGCACAACGTCAAGTGAAAAAAAAAAAAAAAAAAAAATAGCAGCCCTGGAAACCTGTCAGCCCTGACAGCCTTGTCTCTAATTTGACATTTAAATTTTTTCTATTAATTATTTTTTTCTGCTTTGTCATCGTTGAAAAAGAAAAAGTACGGACGTAGCCGCTTACCGTTATGCTGATAGCCTCCGGAGTTGTAGGCCGTATTCATAAAATTGCGCTTGCGAAAGCCATTGGAATTCGAGCCCAGAGCCATCAGCTGACCGCCCTGGTGATGGTTATTGCCCATCATCAGGTTATCCCCGGTCGGGGCCTGGTAATTCAAGTTGTTCTTGTTGCCGGCAAAGCGGCGCACCGGCTGACCCAGGCCTCCCATCACCGGCGGCTGCGGCGGCTGCTGCTGCTGGGGCTGAGGCTGCGGCTGCGGCACCATCGATTGCTGCATTAAGGCAGTCTGCTGCGACTGCGACTGCTGCTGAGGCGGTGGCGCATGCCACATATAGGCACCCGTTGCATTGGTATTCATATTTTCCATAGATTCACGATTCGCTATATTTTTGTATATATATATATAAAAATATATATATATATATATTTATATAGTTCCAATTATATATATATAAATTAAATTTATTCTTTGACTTAAGTCTGCACGCACGTAAATTTCTCAGACATTCGAAAAATCCCGAAAAACTTTAAAAGAGTTCCAAAAAGTTTCTTATTTTTTTTTTCTTTTTTTTAAAAAAAAAAAAATTTTAATTTAATTTTTTTTTTTTTTTTTTCACTTCCGAAGAAAGAACACTTTACACGTGAAAGACTGACGAACGAATGACCTCCTGCCGGAACTGTGTTTGAGGGACTCAAATTTTAGGGCCTACTACGATTCGATTAGAAGAATCCTTTTCCAGACAGATTATCGTCTTAATTTCTATCGCACTATCGCTTCAAAACTCACAGCTTTCTACATTTAAAACTATCGATAAGCTTAAAATTCTTAAAAAAAAACATAAATACGATTAATTAAATATCGTTTATATTTTTAGTTTTTTTTTTCTCTGCTCATATCTAAGGCAAAAACAAAATTTTGTTTCAAATGTCAAATGATTTTCCTTAAGTCGCCATTTTTTTTATTACGTGGAAAATGACACGATTTTTCACCATTTTGTTAATTTTCAATGTTTTCAAACAACTTTTGCCAACAACAACAACAACAACAAACTTTTCAGGTTGGAAATTTTGCTATTTTTAAAAGCGCTTCGAGTTCTTAAACAAAACACACTTCGCTTAGCATTTGGCTGGGTCGAGAGCGGGTGAGAGGGGGCAGAGGGAGAAATATTGCACATGACAAGGCAAAGTTGCAGGATGCTGCCAAAAAGCTTTAGCCATGCCCAGATGCGTGTTGCCGCCTCTCAAAAGGCTCATGGTACGGAACAGTGAATGCACGCATGCACGCACGCACTCACACACACACACACACACACACACACGCGCACACAAATGCACACAGACAATGGTTTGACATGTGGCGAGTGTGTGTGAGGTGAGCGGAGTGTGAGTCCGGAACGTGGCTATTGTGGCAAGTGCCAAGAATGCGATGCCAGTGAGTTGCCAGCTAAGGGAAGGGCAAGGGTAGGGCAGGGCAGGGCGGGGAAGCGGAGCAGCAGAAGTTTGCGAGAAAAAGAGAGAGAAAGAGAGACAAAGGGCGAACGAGCGAGAGGCCAGATGTGTGAAAGAAGAAATGCAAGTTGGCAGCTAACGCATTTGTAGAATGTTTCAATGACCAAAAAAGAAAGGAGAAAACAACAAAAAAAATAAAAAGATGAAGAGAAATACAAATAAAAAAAAAATAAAAAAAAAAATATAAATAAAAAAAGAAATAAAGGCAAATTTCAGGAAGATCGCAACGAGTGGGAAAAGTAACAGGAAGATATCCTGGAAAATCAGTTGGTGGAGCAAAATGTCCACCAGGTATACCCAACTGCAGCGGACTGAAGGATATTTAAACCTTAAGTGTAACTTCAATGAAAAGTTTTATACTATTTTCCTGGCAGCTCCTGTTGTTGTTGTTGTTGTTGCCGAAAATCAACAGCAGGTGACGAGAAAACATCAAAATTGCATTAAGTGTCCGTCGCAGGTAACAAGTTCTAAAAACAAAGCGTCAGCCCGGCAAAAAATGGCCTTAATTGTATGCATAACGGGCCCCAAAGGTGGACAAAAGGTGGCAGCAGCTGGAGGAAAAATGGGAGAAGGAGGAGGGCGTGGAGGTGTAGGTGGTGGTGGAATCCGGCATTGAGGTCAGGTGTGTGTAATGTGGCTGTAAACGCACGCACAAAAGAAAATCACTTAAAGGGAATTTCTTCTCTTAAGGAGAAAATTGATTTTACTTTTTTTGTATACCGAAATAACTGACAGGACTAGCAGGGCTAGCAGGATTGTCAAAATTGCCAGGGCTGCCAGGATTGTCAGAATGGTCAGAATTGCCAGGATAACCAAGCAAAAAGTGAAAGAAAGCGCCGCTAACTTGTTAAGCAAAGTGTCCAGTCATCTGTGTAGAATTTTATACTTTGTTGAGTTCAGGACATTCCAATTTATACCTCATGTATACACCGAGATACACACGCATACACACACATGCACACGCATACACACAAAGAGACGGGAAATGACGATGTCAAGTTTTATACGCCTTTCATGTTTAAATCACAAAATGACCCGCCTAATGAGAATCGTAATGCATTTCATTAGACGACTGAAAGTGCCAGCCACTCAAAGACTTTACCCACTGCCACGCCCACTCCTGCCTTTCTGCAACCAAAGCTGCACCCACCCACCCAAACACCTCACGCTTGACCCACTTTATGGAGCTCAAAGTGCGTTAATTGCTGGCACAAGCCTCAACTCCCAGTGAGTTGATAACAGCAGCAGCAGCAGCAGCAGCAGCAGCCGCAGCAGCAGCAACGGAAGGGGCGGTAGGGCTGGGGGAGTGACGGGTGTCACTTGGACACAATTTGATGAATTATGTAATGCGACGAGGGTTACGAGGTGTCCTTCTGTCTCATATATCACTTACAAGCCATTAAGCAGCCATGGGAAGAAGCTGTCAAAGCAAATGCATATCACCCCCCAGACTCCACGCATCCCTAAGAACTCCCTGTATTTAAAATGTACACACACACACACATGCACAGAGCACACACACGCGTTATATGTAGTTTGGTAACGCATCAGATTCGATTTGAGTGTTTTTTTTCGTATTTTTGAAAATAAAATTTTGAATTTAACCAAAGCCAAAATCCAATAGATTTCACCTGCGCGGAGGTCAGGCGCCAGTTTATTTTCATTAAATGCATTTTCATATTCATTGATTTTTCCGCCCGGCAGCCCCCTCTTCATCCGCCCAGCGGCAGGGGGCGCTTCCCAGCACTTGTTTTTGTTATTGAACTGCCTGAAAGGCCAATGTCAGATTTTAGTTTTCAATTTTCAGCTTTCAGTTTTCAATTTTCAGTTTTCCATTTTCAATTTTCCATTTGCAGTTTTCTATTTCTCAGTTTTTCAGCTTTCAGTTTTTCAGCATCAAACTCAAGGCTGACTGAGCATTAATTTAAGTGCATTAATCAAAGGAAATTCTGCTTTTATTTTGGACTAAAGAATTTTAATCTCAGCGCATTTAAGGCCCTTATGAAAGGCAGGAATTTTGCCTTAAAACAGTTATAAAAATTGGGGGGAGAAAGAAAAACAATTGAAAATGCATTTTCCAATTTTCCAATCTTCCTATTTTCAATTCAAATAATGCGTTTAATTAGTTCAAAAACTAAAATTCTATGATCATCTGGCAAATTTTGCGTTCAAGTAGAAATACTTCCAGGGACAGAGACAGAGACAGACGGGCTTTAAGTTCAGATATGAGAATGGATATAGAAATCAATATATCAACGGATCTGACATTATAAATGAGATTATTAGGAAGTTGTGGGTGGGGAAAGGGGGAGGGGCAGGCGTTGCGAGTTGGATGAGTGTCGTTGCCTTCACAGGTGACGGCACAAGTTCAACACGTTGAGCGAAAACAGAAACTCATCTCGACGCTCTGTTGCCTCTACCTTCCGCCAGGGGGGTGGGGGGTGTCTATTCTTCTTTCATTCATTATGCTTATTAGAATTGTTGCCCGTCGTCAGTGGGTTGGGTGGGTGGTACACAGGAAGGGAACAGATACAGAGGGAGTGACACAGGGGGGGAGAGAGGGCAGGCGGGCGTGCGGGCGGGCGGTCGGTTGGTCCATTGTTATTTTGGCATATTTATGGTGCACCGAGAAATAAGACAGAGGAACATTCTAGACACATTGTTTAAATTTAATTAGATTAAAATATCTCTTGGTGCTCGTGTGTTGTCTGGGGGTCTGGCATTTCTTTGTATTCTTTAATTAATTATTTTCATTCGTATGATTAACGTATTGCCAAGGCTAAATTATTATAACAATAATTCTAATGTGTCCACTAATTGCGAAATCACATTCCTAGGTAACCAAGCGCGAGACAGAATTTGAAGAGCCTTTAAATTTCATTGCCAACTCAAGCGTGTAAATTGAGTAGCACATTTTTAGTACACATTCTAATATTTAATTTATAAACTAAACTAATTAAAATGCGCTTTAATCTAACGGTTTCTTAAATACAGTCGTTTTTTTTTTCGAGAAGGAAAACTTTCAATTTCTCCAGTCTTTAAGAGCCTACCTTCCATTAACTTTATCAATTATATCGGCAAAGAGTTATCCCGCTCCATCAATGGTCCCCCCCTCCATTCTTCTTCTATCCCCCAAAGTCACGTACTATTTTTTCCATTCACTTCCTTTTTGTCCACTTGGCAGTGTCCAGGGCAACGTGCGATTGGTTATTGCTCCGCTTTTATGGCAAGTGGGAACATTTATGGCCACAAGAGCTATCAGTGTAATAGAGATAGATACACACACAAACACACAGTCACATACAGGGGTGTGCGTGTGCGTGTGTTAGCTTTCGCTGCAACATTGTGTGTGGCAACAATTTACGCATATTTCGATTTGCGGAAACAAACAAATAAAAGTCATTGAGTGCCCCTCGCATTGTTGTTGTTGCTCCCCTGATCTGCTAGCCGTTGCTTACATAAGATGCCAGAGTCCACAGGACAACAAAGACAAGGGGCGAGGTGGTGGTCGAGTTGAAGCAGGGGAGCAACTTTTGGGAATTGGAATTGGGTACGTTGGCTTTGATGATGGTTCAATGGCTTCTATGGCAGCGCACAAGCCAAAAATTGATTTTGATTTCGATTTCGTTCGCTGAGCAAAGGAAGCAGCGAAAATAAAACAGCCACAACAACAATAAAGAGAATAACAACAACAGAAACAACAACAATGAGAAAACGTGTTCAATTGGTGAAAACCACTTTTGTCTGCCGCCGACTGATTGTTGCTTTTATTTGCAACGGACAACAAGATTGGAAAACTTGATTTTCAAGTTGTGGCACAGGCGGAAAACGCATTTTGGCCAGCAGCTCGCGAGTTTCCCAGATCTGTCGCTGCTTTCCTAGTCATCATCATCTCGCATGTTGCTCTAATTGCATGACAAACTCCTCGCAACTTTCACACACACACACGCAAACACACACACACGCACACAGAACTGGACCTGGTCTACTGATGGCTGTAACTGTCACAAGTCGCCAAAAGAAAAGTGAAAATCTTTGCCAGGAAATTGTTAAGCTGTTGGCCAAATCACTTACGTAAGCCAAAACTGCGCAACAGAGAAGTGAGCGATACAGGAGAGAGGGGGAGGACAAGGGAAGAGGAAATGGAAATGGAAAATAAGGGAAAACTATCTCCGTTCTAATTGGGAGAACAGTATTATATCCTTTGGTCACAGTAGACACCCAGTGTGAAGAACATTCATTCAGAGAAAATTTCATTCAGTATTTAAATGAGAAAATTTCGCAGAAATTCATTGATAAATCTCGAAATAATCATAAATTTTCACGCCATTTTCCAATAAAATACGAGGCTCAACAAAACTGGCAGACAAATCCCCAGAGATACAAGAGTGACCACCGTAAGAAATGAATTAATGTCGTGTATGCATAAATCTAAGCATAAATATTCAGCAATCAGAATTTCTGTCAGTTTAAATTAATACATTAATTGAGAGAGAGAGAGAGAGAGAGAGAGAGAGAGCGGGAGGGAGAGAGAGAGAAAACCGAGCTGGGAAAATGCATAAATATTTTTTGTGGCACTTTTCGATGTTCGAAATGAAAATAAATGCACCGAAATTGTCAAGAGCTGTTCAAATGTCATCAACGCATACAAATATCTGACAGATATTTACAGATCTATAATATATATATATATATATATATATATATATAATTTTATATATATTTATTGTATATATTTATTTATATATATATTTCTTGCATACTTCTCACAGCGATTTAAGTGTCTGAGTATTTGCTTTGCCTGCGACGGCGACAACGGCCACAAGTAAACAAATGAATGCGGATGAGTGCTCAAATTTCCTTAGCACAATTCAAACGAATAATTCGTTTATTCAAAGTCAAATATGAATAACGCCGATATACCCTATACAATTTAATCTACACTTAAATTCGCACATAATTTCTCAGATACTCAGAAAACATATTAACCCAAGGCAAACCCACGACTTCCTTCACCTTAAACTTTTCTGATAATAAAAAATTAAATAAAATAAAATAAATTTTTAAAAATGTAAATAATAATTATATTTTAATTATTTAATAAAAACATGATCCAAGTCGGAATATAAACTGACTATAACCTACCCGGAAAATCGACTGCAAATAAATTCACTCATTGCTCGTTGCTTGTTCTGCGTTTTAATAGTTTTACTTTTAATGCCACCTCCCAACGGGGGAGGGCGCCACTTAATGTTGGATATTAAAATTGAAATGTAAGGAAAGGATTACTAAGCCCCCAGAGATTCTCTTTTAAGATACACCAAAGGTTAAAATCAAATGAAATCAAAATTCAAGGAAAATGCTGAAAGCCGTCAACTGGTTACTAGTTTTCTGGTTACAAGACGCTAGTTGCCAGTTGCCAGTTGCCAGTTGCCAGTCGCCAGTTGCCAGTTGCCAGTTGCTGGTTACTTGTTTCTGGTTACAGGTTACTGGTTACAGGTTACCGGTTGCTGCCTGCTGGTTGTTGCCTGTTGGCTGTTGGCTGGCTCCAACTGTCAAGTTTAAGCAAAAGTTGGTGAATACAAAAAGCCACCCCCCTCCCTCCTCCTTCTCCCACATGCGCCACGTAAGCAAAAGTAACGTTTGTCATAATAAACATAGCCCAAAGCCTGCAACTCGCATATAAATCAATGGACTGCGGCGGCTTCTGGGCTCCGCTTTGAACATGGCGTATACGTGATTTATGTTCTTCTAAAAAGCAGAGCAAACAGAGCAAAGAAAGAAACGAGACCAAGACAAGTTGGCGTCTAATTGCGCATACGCCGCGTGGTTCATCACAATTTTCTGATTTTAATTAACTGCAATAAGGAAGACTCTCATCCTGTTGCCCGCCCCTGCCACTTAGAGCAGTGCAAACAAATAGCTTTCATTTATTTGAGTTAGAAGGTGAATCAACTAGCATTTATGGATGGTGAGTGGTGGTTGGTGGGTGGTGGTGGGTCATGGGCTGAGCTGGGCTGGGCTGGGCACTTCTTTAGAAATATGAGTCGCACTTGCAGCATCGCAAAGTTCGCGCTGTCGTTTGGGTTCGCGTGTTGGCCATATGGCAGTTGCAGCTGTTGCTGCCTCACTGTCTGTGCCTACAAATTTGCAGAAACGGAAAATTTATTGCTGTCCTGTGACTAGCAGCTCGCGCTGGCAATCAAATGAAACACAGAAGAGCCACATGCCTCCACAGCCTCCCGCTCCCTCAGACCGCACTTAAAAATACACTCACATTTCCAGCTCGAGTTACAAATGAATATAGGAAAATAATGTATGTATCTAGCATTATTCGCATTATATGAATGATGAATATTATGTGAATATATGTGAATGTTTTGAATGCTACTCATAGTTGATCTACTCGCCGTTAGGGTATTCAAAACCCTTTCCTGCTTTTTGATATTTAATTGCGCCGTTTTTCTGTCATCGTCGTCATGTTTATTAAATATTTTTGTGCCAGTTGCAGCCACGCCTCCTACTCCCCCTCCCATCTCATTCCGTTCCGTTCTGCCACCCACCACATCCCCCCGTTCTTTCTATCATCAAGTGCGCACATGTCGCCGATTTTAATAAATGGAAACTCTGCCAACTAAACTTTAATCTTTGGAGCATTCGGTGGCTTTTCATTTGAGAACCACAAAGCTCGATAAGCTGCAGCGGAAAATTGACTTTTCACATTTAAAGAAAACATTTCACATTTTATTTTCCACTTTCATTTATTTCATTTCATCTTAGATTTTCTTTTTTTTTTATTTTTGTGGCCGAGTTTCATAAGAGATTGATTCCGAAATAGAAACATGGCTTGACCCCATTTAAATGGCTAATTAAATGCGGAGCAAAAAAGGATATTTACAAGGATTCCTTGGGAAAGCTTTAAACATTCCCAAGAATTCAATGCATTTTCCTGGTATTATTTTAAGTTCATTTAAATATTCGTAAAATATTTGCAGAAATTCAAGAAGTATCAGAATTTTCTGTGGCACACACACACACACACACACACACACACACAGGCACACACATGATTTAACCTGCACACAGTTGCTTAAAAACTCATTATGTAAAAAGAAAAGAAAATGCGAGGAAATGCTTAAAAAACAAAGAACTGAAAATGATTACCACTTTTACTTGGCTTGAAAGCAAATTGAATTGATTTTAATCTGCATACAGAAGCGGAGAGCCTGCAGGATGTGGCAGGCAGGCAGCAAGGGCGGCCATGGAGGACATTGCCTATCGCTGTGATGCCGCCGCCTTTCGCCTTCCGCCTACCTCCCCCCGCTTTCTGCCAGTAAAATTTGCATTTGAAATCGTTTTCCAAAAAGAAAAAAAAAAATAATACAAAAAAAAAAACAAAAAAAAAAAAAACAAAACTTGCACAGGCACCAAAGGAGGAGCTGAGGCCTTTGGCAGTATCTATTTCATGTGTGAGTATATATACATATATTTATATATATGTATATGTGTATATGTGTGTGCGTGGGGTGGGGTGTGTGTATCTCTGAGAGCGAATTAAATTCCGGCCAATAAAAAAGTTTAAAGGAACTGCCAGGCAACTTTTATGCGTGTGCAGAAAACGATAAGAGCTCAGAGACGTGTGTGTATCTGTATAAGTGTGTGTGTGTGTGTGTGTGTGTGTGTGTGGTGTGTGGTGTGACTATGTGTATTGGTGGTGGGATGAGAGTGTTACGCTTCTATGCAAATAAACTTAAAAGACATATGAAAATCAGTTTTTGAATATTGGCACAACGCAAACAACTTTGCCGCCAACTTCTAGACCCACGAACAGATTGTTGCTTGGTATCCTGCAGGATCCATTCGATACTGGCACACAGCCAGCAGCAGCAGCAGCAGCTAGGCGGCTGACAAGCAATGCTGCCAAGCAGTGCTGCTTCAGTGGGTGCCGCAAATCCCCTACGGCCATATTATTAGGAAGGGGCCTAAATGTGTTTGCCTATCGCAGCCGCTGAAATGTCGTCTGACTCCTGGAGCATTATTTTTGCGAGGGCTGCACACATTTAAAGGACATGAAAAATTATTATTTCTCACTCTTGTGTTACAGCTCCTTATGGTATCTGTGGCCACATAAACAATTCATAGGATATCTGCAGCCACTGAGGATGCCTCTGCCACACAATAAATTCCTTGTAAATTTTCCAAATATCACAAATTGCGTAAATATTGGGAATTCCATTGAACTTTGCATGGGCATCGCTCGGCTGGAATCCTTAGGATAATTGCATGGAGATATCTCCCCCCTCTTCACATTTATGACTACTGCTGGCCGAGTGAGCGGCATGTTGCACCAACAATTTTCGTTGCATTATTCATTATGCCAAAAGCCACTTAAAACGCAATTACCGCCGGCACCGCCAAGAGTCGGACTGGACTTGGTGAGCGGCGGGAGGGCGGGGCAGCCACTCGGACGCCCACGCATCGTTGGCGAAAACATTTTCAACATTTTCGAAAATCATTTGAAAAGCAAAAAAGAAAAATGTCCGCTAACGGAAAAGTGTTTCGAATGCAAATTGCGCGTAGCCAAATTATAAGGCAAACACGAGGCAAAGTCCAGAGTTAGGAAAATGGAAAAACGAGGAGGCCGAAAGGAACAATTAAATTTTCCAAACTCAATTCGATTCCAATTATGTTTCAGATATTCAAATGCATATTAGATCGAAACTAAAGGATCAAAGGATACGGAGGGAAGAGAAATTATATATATTTAAAATCCGAATCAAAATCAGAGACTTCTTTCAGAGAAATATTTGCAGGATAACTCATATATATAAATTCCTGGCAATGGTAAGAAAATTGCCTTAACCGTAAACACAATTCATTAGTTGGGCACTCAGTTCAGTTCAGCTCCTGGAACTAGTTCGCGGTCAGAGTGCACGTCGTCATCAATTAGGAAAATGCTTTTGCTTAAAATTAGCGCACTCAATTAATTTACCAAAACTGTTTTATCCTTGACGAGCGGTGCCAACACTTTACTTTGCAGCTGCCACGCCCTCAAGCATTACCCACCACCACACATACAAATGCACACAACATACCTTGACTGAGTGACTGAAATTTCAATTAATCAAGCTCAGAGGAAGTGGAACCCAATGCACGTTTTCTCCACCCCCTCCCCACTCCTTCCTTTCCAGGACCAAAGGTGGAAAAAGGGAAACGCGTTTTTGGAGGTCGACTAACCCATGTCAACGTTTAAGACACTGCGGATTTAAGCAAAGGATACAAGAGTCAGGAATGGGCAGAGGGTAGGGGGTAAAAGGGGCGAAAAGGACGAAAACGTGAATAGAAATGAAATTCAGATGGCAAAATTAAATAAACACAGAAGACATAGAAAATCATAGCAGCCTACGAAATACCCTGCAATTAAATACTTAAACTATATATTTCCCATTTCTGGAGAGTTCATTAATCAACCCTCGCAGAAGAAACATAAATAAAGAAGGGTATTAGAAGAGGAAATACCTCAAGGAAAAGCGGAACTGAGGAAAATTGCCGAGTTTTGTATGGCGACTGCTTTGCAGGTGGTGATTAGTCATTATTTATTTTAAAATCAATTAGTTTGCCTTGACGTGTGGGCGAGGGGAGGGCTGCTGGCTGGTGGGGCTGGGGGGCTGGGGTGCAGACATAAAATTCACGTCTCATTGACAGGAAAAACACATTTTTGCACATTATTATTTAGTTGGCTTTGAAGCAACATTTTGCGGCATCTATGGGTCTGTGGGTTGAGTAATTTTGCCAAATTGTTTCACACTCGCAGCAGATGAAGATACATTTACAGATACAGATACTCTACATATGTATCTAGACATAGCTATCCGACTATATATATATATCTGAGGAATCGATGTAAACTCAAACACTAATTGGCAATTAGAGAAAATGCAGGCAAAGCCAAAACCAAAATGCGAATAGAAAATAACAATAAATTTTATGGAAATCTTAATTAAGTTGCATTCGAAATAGAAAATTCAAAGTAAATGCAAATTGACAGCCGCCTCAATGGGAGCCCCGCACTCTTGGCAGCTTTTGGCCAATTTCACAATTGAGAAATTGAACCAATGAAGAAATGAACAAGTGAACAAGTGAACAAGTGAACAAATGAACAGATGAGAAAATGAATACCGAATGTCGAATGGTGAGTGGTAAGTAGTGAATGGTGAGTAGTGAATAGTGAATGGTGAATGATGAATGATGAATACCAAATACCAAATACCAAATACCAAATGCAGACGTCAGTCCTGAACACACAAGCAATTGAAATGCAAATGCGAATGTCAAGTGCTGAATACAAATACTAAGGCGAATTCTGGGTAATATCCACCCGAAAGACGACCAATGCGAATGCACCAAGAAAAGTCAACAGGCAGCTAGAGAGAGAGAGAGGGAATGAGAGAGAGGGAGAAAGAGAGAAAGAGACGGAGAGAGAGAGAAAGCAAGAGTGAGTGGGCGGAGGGGGAAAGGAAAAACAATCAGTGGGCGAGTGAGATGACAGCACGTAAATCGCTTTGAGCCAAATGAGTGGAAATGTAAAACAGGAAATTAAATTCACAATCATTAGAAGACGCAGAAGAAGAAGACGCAGAAGAAGGAGCCAAAGGACCTTTATCCTGAGACTGAAACTGAAACTAAAACTAAAGAAATGAGACATTGAAAAGTGTCTCATAAATAACAATGTAGATAAATGAAAGCTTCTCGCCACACCCCTCCCCTTCCCCACCACCACCACCCAGCCCACTCACCGCCCACTGTTAAAACAACTCGTAATCCCTGCGGATCCTTTGCATTCATCAAAAATTCAGCGTGTCTCAAATTATGCAATTTTGTATCGCTTCATAAGCAAATGGGCAACCTCTAGCACTTGTCCTTCGGTGTATCCTGGGAGCAAAGTCAGTTGAAGCTCAAGCAATGCAAATGGAATATTTTGAGGTCTCAGTTTCCCTTTTACATTGCAACTGCTGATTGTCATCTAATTGAAAACTCAGTGAGTGTCAAGTCAAAGCCTTGCCGCCACTTTTCCCTGTGGCAAGGAGTATTCGGAACAGAACTTGCCACAGGCAACAAACAACAGGCAGCGTTTTTAGCATTGCATGTGCTGAATGTTGGGATTTCCGTTGATGCAGATGAAACTCAAACGTTTGTGTCTCTCATTTGTTCGGTCTCCTCAGGGAGGGGAGGGGGTGTTGCACCTGTGGAGGCGAGAGGCAGGGACTGAATTTCATTTGCAAACGGGAAAAAATGCCCAGCATTTCAGAGCTAAACTCTTAAAGCTCTACCCCCATCCCCCCCTCCCGACAGATGAATGCTAATGTTGCATGACAATCAAAAGTGCAGACAACATGTGGCAACCTCCTTGTGGTGGCTTTGAAATGAATCACATGCTGCAAGAGGCAAACCCCCAGCGTTGCAATTGTCCAATGCATAAATCAGACTCGACTGCGAATAGTTGTGTTTAAAGAGGACCTCGTGGCGGTGGGGTTTGAAAGTCAAAGGGCATGGCCATTCATCAGCAGCTGCCAGCGTTGCCAGATTGTGCAGTGGAGTATAATAACGCACTAATTTGCATTTGCAGCGAGAGGCAAGGCACAAAGGATATGGGGACAACACAGACAGGAGCAGAACTGCTCATACAGAAGGCTACACACCCACACACACACACACACCCTCGGCCAGTGGCTTGGGTATAAAATGGTATTAAAATCCATGTCACATATGTCGACAGTAAGTGCCACGCCCACTGATGCACCCATGCACAGCATGTGGGCGTCTGTTACAAATGAAGCGTTCGCCGCACTGCAAATATTACTTTTTAATGAAATTCCATTAAAACAAAATTTATACTGCCACACACACACACACAGAGAGAGAGAGAGAGAGACATGTGCACACTCACTTGGACACTAGTCCAGGCCTGGTGCACCATAAGGAGTCCGGGACAATGATCCTGGCAGCAGGAAGACAACATTAGAGCAGCGCTTCGTTCGCACAACGCGTAAAAGTTTAATTGAATAAGTTTTTTGTTGTTCGACCAGAAGGATGCAAAGTCAAACAGAAAGTAAGTTAAAAAGGACGAAACGACGAGGACAACGAACAAGTGTGGTAAGCCGAGGGCTTCTACTCCTTGATTTTCTGCAGTCATTTAAATAATGAACTAAAGGAACAGCCGCACGAAATAAACGACTGGCAGATACCTTAAGATCTGCAGGATCTTTCAGCGAAGGAAGAATGTCCTGGATATGTCCTGTCTTTAAAAAAAGGTTATAAAATAAAATAGTTGGAAAATTCAAGCTGAGAAAAATCTCATCCTTGGTCAGAGTCAAGTCATTCATCGCGTTCATTGGATGGTCGGAAAACGATTTCCCACGAGTGCCCCTCCCCCTCCCCATCCCCCATCCCCATCCCCATCGTTTGTAGTTTTCAATTAAACATAATAACTAACTGACATTTACTAACTGAATTGTCAACTGCCATGCATTTTCTTTATCAGTTTCCACTTTTCTTTATGCAGCTCATTCAATTTTCATCGGATGGCGCTTTGTGTGCTTTGGGACAAGTTTTCTTTGTCTTTGTTACAGTTTACAGTTACGATTTTCCCAGCGTCAACAGTTAAGCAGTTTGCATATTGCGCAACAAAAACAATACTCAAATTGGTCAAAGCGAATGAGGGTGGAAGAGAAGGGGTAGGGGGCAGGGGGGGTGCTCTTGTTTTCGTTGGCATTGCTTTGGTTTTGTTGGCCACTAAAATTGTCGTCGAAATTAAACGCTTAACTGGGCTGAAAAGAGCCGACGACAGTTGCACAATGTCCGCCGCAGTAACCACTGTCAGCTATGCATATGTGTGTGTGTGAGTGTGTGTAAGCGATGTGGCAACACTAATTTATGTCGCATGCATCTTTCAATGGCGGCGGCAAGTGGCATGAAAAGCCTGAGAAAATCTACATAAGAAAACTTAACAAGTGGATTACTTAGGGCCGCAACTTGCGATTGACGTGCAACAAGGCAACTGTGGCACATGCCACACGACTATCAAGATCGAGAGAAGGAGCTGTGAGAAGACAATTGCGTAACTCTGAGATTTTAACATTTAAGAAGTCAAACACAAAAGACACGAATCGCCGCTTAGTTAGCCAAATGGCAAATGGAAATCTGGTCAATTCATTGGGAATATCTGATGAAAAATTGAACTAAGCTTTTCCTCTCCATTTTCCTCTGGTAACTGTACGGACTTTTTCTGCAACAAATTAGCCGCACATGTAGACAAATATGTCAATCAAAGGCCGGAACAATTGTCCGTTCACTTTGTGGCATTCAACATGAACATTTATATACGTATATACGCCACATGTGGCAGCAGTGTCCATCGGGGGACGAGCTGTTGCCACTCAATCAGCTTTTCAAGGGACATCAATGCCACTCAATTACACGCACTTACCACCCGCCGCCGGAGCTGGGGCATAGCGCAAATGATGGTAACAGATGATGGCTCAAATTGTTGGCCATATATAAACTGTATTTTTTCCATGCATTTTTGGTAAAGTGAAAGGCCAAATTGGGAGACTTTTAGATCGAAGAAAAAAGTGAACGAGCAAATGAATGAAAAGAGGGGAGGGGAGGGGACGGAAGACCCCACAATAGATTGGCAAGAGCTGCAAGTGGCTAAGTGCGCCAATTATCACAATGCAATAACAAAAGACCCAAAATAATAAACCAAAATTATTATCTGGATCGACAACAATGAACGAGAAGAGTGGTGAGGTGGGGGAGGGGGGAGAGGAGCAGCTGAGAAGCGATTTGCGGCTGCTGCAGACAAGAGGCAAGACAACAATGTGGCAACTGTGTGTGGCAGCAAACTGTTGCCAATATTTTGCAATAAAATAGCCAAAAAAAACACAACAACACAAAAAGAAAAATAGAAAATCAAAAAGAGATGATGATGTGCCACACACTCACACACACACACACACACACACACACACACACGCACATAGACACAATAGAAGCCCCGCAGAGACAAGAGCCATGTATCTGATATAACAGTTAGGAAACTTGACAACAATTTGATGTGTATGTGTGTGTGTGTTTGAGTGTGTATGTGTGTAACGCTTGGAGGTACGACAGCAATCAGCCACGCCCACAACCGCCTGCGGCAGAGCAATTGGAAAACACTCAGCTATTGAAAATTGAGCACAAGTTACTTACTCGCAGCTTCGAAGTGTAAGAAACTAAAGGAAGGAAGTCACAGCAGCTCCAAGAGCGCTATGACCTGAAACTACCCTGGAAGTGACATTTACATGCTGTTCACATTTATGTTAATAACATAATACAGTTAACATAGCTATAAAAATATTTAAGTATTTTAAACAATTATTTTTTAAAAAAGAAAAATATTCTTTGAATAAAGAAAAAAAATGATTTATTTTCTACCCACGATTTTTGAACTTTTTTCTTTCAGGTGTTGCAGGCAGAACTCCCCATTCGTGCCACACATTACAGGGCACATCCTGCATCACAGTCAAATCATGTATTGCAACAGCTGCTGCCATTGCTGGAGAAAAATGAAACAATTTCTTTATTCGCATTTCTTATAGTTTTTCTAGTTTTCCCATTCCCATTTTTTCGATTTCAATACTTTTTCTCACATCTTTTTCTTGTGCTTTTCTTTTATTCATTTTTTTCTACTTCTTTTTTTTCTCCTTTTTTTTTTCTTCTTTTTATTTCCTGATAACTTTCAAATGCATTGCCACAGGCTGTTATGTTATGGCAATAATGCAAAACGGAGCTGCGGAGCTGATGGAATCGTCGATGGGGGGCGGGAGGCGGGGGGGTGGGGGCACTGCGTTTAGTGGATTGGCATAAATGGAGAGAAAAACGCAGGGCGGAATGGAAATGCAGATATGGATGAAGATGTGGCTGGGGGAGGGGTAGGGGCTGCAAAGGTGGGACTGGGACAACAGTCGACGGCGAATATGAGATGCCTCAGCGATCAATTTCTCATAAAAGTTTCTTTGGCATTTGAGGCAGCAGAAAAAATTTTATGACACACAATTCAAAGTTATGAATTATATTTCTTGTTTTGCGATATCGAAAACACATCAACAACTGAGAAATTGAGAAGGATATTGAAATTTTATAATATATCTTATTTTTTTCTATACATCTCATATTTCATTTCAATAAAAAGGTGCAGGAATTGCATTAAAATGGAAAACATTTCCGCCCAACAGCGGAAACAACTCTTAAAACGTAGAACAATGAAAGTCACCGTCGCAGTCACAGGAACAACTACAGTAACAGTTACAGACTTAGTCACAGTAACAGTTACAGACTCAGTCACAGTCTTCGTCACAGTAACAGTTATAGACTCAAACAGTCTCAGTCACAGTAACAGTTACAGACTCAGTCACAGTCTTAGTCACAGTAACAGTTACAGACTCGGACTCAGTCACAGTAACAGTTATAGTCTCATTTACATTAAGAGTCACTGCTGGCCACCATTACACCGACAGTCAACTTCCTGTCTGAGGCTGATGTTGGCCATTTTGTTTTTACAGGCTCTGATTTGCAGGCCCATTGAGACAGCAGGAATTGCGCTTCTGTGGCGCCTCTTCACGCGTTCTATTCCATTGCCAATGCCTCGGGGGAGCAGCTCCCATTTGGAGATTTGCCATTTGGAGCCAGAGAAATGGCAACAGCGGCAGCAGCAGCCACAGCCACAACCGCAGCCGCAGCAGCGGCTTAAAGGTGTGAATGATAGTTGTTGGCCAAGGGGCCGGCCTTGGCAATTGCTGTGGCATTTTTGATTAGTCGCACAGCGGGGCAAATGTGCCTCGGGGCCATAAATATTTTAATGATAATGAATTGCAATTGAAATTGCGTTGGGCAAAGGACATGCCCCCGAGCTGCAAAGGATAATACGCTTAGTGTAGCATACTTTGCGGAGTGGAAGTTCAGGCAGTTGGAAAGAAGCACAAGCTGATGTTCCTCTTCTCCCCTTTCTTTCTCCACCCCATTCGCTCTCCCTCTCTCTCCAATGGTCGCTCTTTAAATGCATGCTAATTAACTTTTGGCAACTTTTTGCATATTAAATGCATTTTGATATAAGAACAACAACAATTTCAAATTAATTAACCTACCCGCCATATGAAAGGCAGCCACAGAATGTAAAGCTAACAGCCAAGAAGATTAAAAAGTAAACTTTTAATAAAAATCGCGAGAAGGCAAGCCAAATACAGAAAAAAAAAACAGCTACAACAACAACAACAACAGATGGAAAATGTAAGAAAAACTTTGTGGTTAAATTAAAAATGCTTTTTCAGTAAATACCCTACATAAAATATACATGTGGAAAGGGCGTTTAAACTTGGCCCCAAGTCCTCATTAAGCGAGCAAATATATTTTAAAGCTTTTCCAGCTAAAATCACACAAAAAGAAAAAGGGTCGCACCTTCAATGTTTGTACAACACCTCAAAGGACGCAGGGATTGTTGATTTACAGGGTACAGGGTATTAAATATGCGGAGCCCTGGAAACCACAAGTTGTCTCTGCTTTTATATGCAGAAAATGTTTACAGCAAATAATGAGCAGCGCTCATTGTGGTTAAAAGTCCAGTTTGGGTAAAATTGGCACAAAGAGCTGACTGAGGGGGATGGGGGCGTACGGCGGTTGGCGGGCGACGGTCGGCGGGAGAGCAGTAAAAAAAAGGGCCAAAAGACAGAAAAATGCAGCAGCTCAAAATAATAAGTACTATATTGAAATTTATTTGTGTAAAGAAGCGAAGAAAATAAGTGGAAGAAGGCAAAAACAAAAACAAAAACAAAAACAATAACAAAAGCAGAAACAGAAACAGAAGCAGATTTGCATTTTTAGGCAAGAGCCAAAAGAAAAACATTAAGAGGGCCAGAAAAGCACAACAAAAAAATAAGGAAAAAAAATTCCAAAAAAAGAGAAGGAAAAGAAGAAGAAGAAGAAGAAGGGGGAGGGGGAGGAAAAACAAGATATACAACAACACTTGTTGGCCTAAACAAAGAAAAGCCCCAAAGCGAGCAGCACGAGACCACAAAAGTTGCTAGAAAACAAGAAGAGGGAAAAAAATAAAACTTATGAAAAATGTGGCAAGCTTTGCGCGGGTGGAAGGGGCCAAAGGTGGTTAGTTGTGGGTAGGGGAGTGGGCGGTGGGCGGTGGGCGGCGGGAAGTGGCTGCTCACAAAAGTGAGTTCGCAAAGAAACGGATTCACTGCAAATTAAACACGAAATTGAATTCTGCTCATAATAATTTCCCAAAGGATGGCTATTAGGCCAGCGGCCAAGCCAAAAGGAAATGACGCTCCACAGACAACAAAGCCCCAAAAGACGAGGAAAATCCTCACCACCTCCACCTCCACCTCCACCAGCAACCCCCACCCTTCCGCCATTGCAATTGCCATTGGAATTGCGAATTGTCATAAGTGCAACTGAGACCAGAGTTGAATGTTATTTTCCTGATTAGACGTTGAATGAAGGAGAGTCAACTCTACGCCAGGATGGAAGGATCACCAAGGAAACAAACGAAATAACGAACACAAGTTCTTCTCGACATGAAACTATAAACTATTCATAAGCCAATTTATTAGAAAGCCACTCATAACGCACAGGCAATAATAAAAGGATAATATCCTTTGAACTGACTGAATATATGTGAACAACTTCCCACAGCTGGTCAAATGTTAATATCAGCTGCAAACTTCTGTTAATATCTTCCCCTCTAGAGCCACTTAATATTTGACTTTAATATAAGTTAAGCAACTGTTATGTGTTTAACAGCTGTTAAATATTTATTCTGCGAGAATATATACAAGTATAGTTATTTTTAAAAATATTTTAAATATTATAATTTAATATATATTCAAAATAAATATTAGTTTCTGCCTAAGTACCCTTTCTGAGAGGAGACTCCCGCATTGTCCTTTCACCTCTGTTAACAATTTGTTTAGCATCTGTTAAGCGTTTGCCCTCGGGTCTCAGGTAGATAATCTCTTGAATTTCAAAACTTCTACCATTAAATTCTTAAATTCAGTTTAATGATTTTTTTTTTTTCAAACTTCTACACAGCAGTAAAATATTTAGAGCCAAACTTTTATGCGGCAGGAGCTGTGAGGACTCTGCCAACAGTTGGTACATTGAGAAATGAATAAAGTTTGAAACTTCTGACAGTGGGAATAAAAGTGATATGCACACATAAAACTGAATATTACGACGGGGAACATATTCATATATGTGTGTGGTGTAAGTGTGTTGAAAAAGGATAATTGTCGATGTTCAAATGTTGAACACACATTTTCAATTTACGCATCGCCTTCAATTAAATAACTGTAACTGTACGTAAAAACCAATTAAATGTTACATGTTTTCTCCGTTTCGGTTATTCGGCCACAATTACCGCAAAACATTACAACAGTTTACGGTTGAATCGGGAAAAAAACAACAACAACAACAGCAACAAGGAGTTCAAATATTTTTAAAGACCACAAGCATTTCAGGAAAAGTACGAGAGTTTTCCGAATGCCAAAGCCCAATGAAGCTGAGGAATCAATTGATGAGGGAAACGCGAATGGAATTTACCAAACTTCTCGACCATTCAAAATGGAACATATAGAAAAATAAGAAGAAGAAGAAGCAAATAAATAAATAAACAGGGGTCAAATCACAAAAGAAGAAGAAGAAGAAGCAGAAACGAATATCAATTGAGTTTGACCTCTCTTGGCCAAAATAACTACAACTTTGGCCCAGTGACCCGCGCGCATCGTCCTGGACTTGCGGCCATTCCCAATTATCACAGAGGGGGTACAAATTTGCCTGAGGCAGGAAACTTCTCGATTCGAGGCACCACTATCGAAAAATCAACGGAATAACTTCCTGGGAATACAAAAGTTTTTCGTAACTCCCACCCGCAGAGCAGAAACAAAAACCAAAGAAAAATCAGAAATGAGAAAACAGAAAACAAAAAACAGAAGGAAAAAAAATACCAAAGGCGGAAACTTAAAGTTAAACATCAAACAGGACCACTCGGAACTCTTGGAACAGATACAGATACAAATGTAGATATAAAGATACAGATACTTACACAGGGATATAAGAAAGTTCTAAGTGCCCCAACCACACCAAACTCCTCCTCTCATATCCTTCTGTCAACCCATAATTGAAATCCTAGCAACAAAATTCTGGAAGCAGAACTTAAGTTCAACTTTTGCGTAGAAATGCAATTAAAAGCAGCAGCCGAGCGGCAGTCGTAGATGGATTTTTGTTTAATCTTGGCATCACTTTTGTCCCCAAAGCACAACAAACAACAACAACAAACAACAACAAACAACAACAAACAACAACAAACAACTACAAGCAACATCCCATGAAACAAAGTCACAACAAACTGAGACTCAAAACTTTCGACTGGGGCCAAAGCAATGCTTAAATTTTATTTACGCACAAATTAAAATCTCAAGGAAAAGCTGATTTTCCTCGAGTAAAATTATGAGCGAGTAGCGCCTAGAGGCTGCTTACATAAGCTTTTCCAAGGATTGGGTAGAGGGGCGTGGCATGGTAGGCAGGCGTGCGAGATTTGAAGTTTATAGTTTGTGGTTTGAAGATAATGTAAAATTTTGTAACGAGGTGCGGCCTCAAGGCGTTGCGAAGGTGCCAGGTTGGAGCTGCCAGTGGCAATGGGAGTGTGGGCGGGGGCGGGGTCTGTGGCTAAGGATATGGGCATTACGAAGAGGTGTGTGGCATTGAGGGGATTTGCAAGTTTCTGGATCAATAAGAAAATTAAAAATTTGATAAATGGTTGAGGCAATGGAAGATAGATGAGATTTAAATCACCAATAGACTTAAGTTGGCTGTAAGTTTTTCCGGAAATGGAAAGTTATCGATAAGACCGATAACATAGCTTATCGACAGCTTAAATAAAATAAAATAGAATTTAAATCGTTGAACGGGTAGTTCTTGGAGTAAGTTTATAAAGATTTACTTAGAACTAAGCTCAAATATTCTTCTTTCAAGTAATAGAACCCATTTCACTTTTAAAGCCAGTGTGACCATATTTTATGTAATTCGATATTAAAGCCTGAAGTTTGGCACTTGCAGCGAATTGAATAAAACGTAAGCCACAAACTAACAATGAATTCGATTGAATTCCAAGTGTCAGGCCATAAAATATCAATTAAGTTTATACTTCACACACACATCCACAGAAGATGAGTGTAATTCACACACACACACACACACTTATCAAACACACATACCACAAAACAAATCGATTACCACATTTTGCACAAAATTAGTGGGCGTTGGTTTTGATTGCCCACAAATCCAACGATGGGATTCATACACATGTTCCTGCAATAATATTGAGGCGAGGACAAAACCTCACATCCTTTTGCCTCTTTCCAACTTTAATTTCCTATATATATATATATATAATGTATATGGGATATATATATGTATATAAATGTGGTATATTATTTCGGGCGATTCGGATGTGTGTTTTGGTCTGAGGGTTTCAATTTCCTTTAACTGACTTTAGGACTGCGAATGAGACCTGAAACTGAACTGAACTGAACTGAACTGAACTGAACTTTCGATGTTCGTCCGACACTTAAACTTAAGAGCACACATTGTCACGTTTAAGGACGAGCATATGAAACGTGTGTCCTTCGATTATCTGTGAGCCTGACAACAGATGATGTTTTACTCGATTTTCTTTTAGTTCCTAAGCTTAAACTTAAAGTGGGTCGAGAATAAAGGCAATATTGACGTACTCTACAGCCACACACACACACTCACACACATACACACGCAGGCACATACAGGCACAGTCAGTGCCATTTCTCAGGCTGCCAGTTGATTAGTTTAATATTTTGCTAGCTCTCCTTTTTCCTTTCTTAATCCTTTTTAATTGCGCACATGTCAAGCGCACAAAGAGTCAAGAAAGTTGTGGGCATGTCCTTTGGTAGGCGGTCTAATGATTGCAAGTTTATGAGGGCAACTCCTTGTAAAAAGGACACACTCGAGCAGCAACAATTAGAAAAGTTTACCTGCTCAAGAAAAAGTAACTCGGATATGAAGACTTTTGCTTAAGTTACCCACCCCACCCCACGCCACACCCCTTTCCACCCACTTGTGCCAGGATGCCGCCCCCTATTTGACATACTAATGAATTTATGTAGGCAATTTGCTAAATGGTATGTGACCTCTTTAACAAGGATGCGGGCATGACATGTGAACAAGGAATTACACAGTTCAAGTAAAATATTATTTAATAAAAGTCAATTAATTACTTCAATAATTAAAAAGTAATTCCATCAAATAACTTAGTAATTACGAAAAGAATTGAGCAGATTAATAACTGTACAAAAAAAGGAAAAGTTTAAAGTTCATAGAAAAATTGCAAAGTTGAACAATAAATAAAAGTTATAGGAAATAATTCAGTAATTACATATGAATTACATAAGTAATTAAAATAATATGTATAATTGCCAATGTGAATGTGAATTTGTTTTAAGTACGAATTTCATTACTTGAAAAATATATTGTAATCGAACCTTGGACGCCAATCGAAACTCAGGTAATTAAGTAATTCAATTTGTAATTACTTAAGTAATTGAAAGAACAAACGAGCCTAGCAATGCAAAGAAACAAGCCTTTAAAAACACACAATAAACACATAAAAACAAACGAATCGAGATCTCAAAAAACACACACACTAACACAACACATATACACACGCACACGGGGACATCATACACCCATAGATGATGGGTGCCCCCATGTAAAACTGAACGGAGGGAATAGTTTTTTATTGGTTTTCTTGTTTTTGGTTGTTGCCTTTGTTTTTGTGTTTGTTTTTGTCTTTGCTTTTGTGTTTGTTTTTGTTTTTGTTTCTGTTTTTGTTGTTGTGGATTGGAATATAGAATTGAGATGATCAATTTAAAAAAACGAAGGAAAGGAGGGTACAACATTTGTCAGCTAAACAGAAACTACAAATGAATAGGCGCCTTCTACTCACTGTAGGGCTGAGGTCGTGTACCGTAAAGAGGCTCCTGCAGTAATGGTGAGCGACCATTTCCAATCTCCTTAACTGAAATGAGACAAGAACAAATGGCAAACAGCTTGCGCGTGATAAATGTTTCCACAAATTTGTTGAATCTGTAGTTGTGGTTGGTTTTGGATTGGATTGGATTGGTATTGATTCATCTGTGATCTGTGATCTGTAAACTGTGATCCGTGATCTGTGATCTGTGATCTGTAATCTGTGATCTGTAATCTGTGATCTGTAAATCTGTAATCTGTAATCTGTAATCTGTGATCTGTGAACTGTTATCTGTGATCTGTAATCTGTGATCTGTGATCTGTAATTTGTATTCAGTTATCTGATGTGTTGTACATTTCTGTGTATTTGTGGCGTTTATCGAATCGGTATATCGATTGTTTTTTATGTTGTTTCTAAGTTTTGAACACTATTTTCTAACTTAGAAGAGAAAAGGTATGTTGAAGGTGTTCTTGTGGTTATTTAAGTTAAGGTCTTGGGAAGGGGGGATTTGGACTTGTCTCGTTGCTGTTGTTTCAGATTGTAAAAAACAAATACGAATAAAACCGAAACCGAAACAAAAACCAAAACATAAATATTTGATAGCCAAACGCTTTCCATTCAAAATATCCTAGAAGCTAGAAACCCCACTCGATACGCTTAAGTTCCAATTCTCTCAGCTGCGACACACCACAAAATTCATCCAATAAAAAAAGTGATACAACCAAAAACAAAAACCCAAAGAGCCTCAAAGATAGCAGGGAATTTGTGAGTGAGAGGCTCCAACGGGGACAGGAATGTAGAACGGCTGGTGGAGGTGATGGTGACGGGAAAGGGGGGAACAACACAGCGTAAAATCTGATGAATAAATATAAAATATTTTGGGTCGTTACCCCATCATTCAGCTGCTGCCTCTCGTTATCCATTGCTTTGCATGTCAATGGATCTGTTTTTATACTTTTATATATAAATACATAAAAACTAAAAAAAAATATAAACATATATATTTTTATATAAAAATACATACATATATATATATTTATAAAATATTTACTATCTCGCATTTAATAAAATAAACGAAAAAATGAGTACAAGAAAAGCATTAAAAAAAATGTATATATAACCAGACGGAACGTGTAGGCAACTAATTTCATTTGAAGTTTGGGGCAGGTCAGTCCACAACAGCAACAACAACAACAACAATATCAGATATAATAATAATAACAACAACAACAACATCAACAGCAAAAACATCCATAAAACGAACATCAAGATATGTGAGCGACGACTCGTGTTGAATTAAAATCGCAATGAAATTCTTATATAACACAGAATTTAATCCACTTAAGCGAAATTCAGCTGGCTGGAACTTCAGTTTAATTAACGGAAAATAAAAGCAACATGATTTCCAATTGAAAAACTCCAAAAATAATTATGAATATCAAATCAATCAAATCAATCAAATCTTTTGGAGTCAAGCCACCTGAGCAAAGGCCCGCCCCCTGTGCAACGCCTTCGCCCCCTCATTGAAACTCGGCTCGATTTTTCCGATTTCGATTCCGATTCCGATTTTTATATAATTCGAGAGACTCTCACACGCCTCGCTTGAAGCGGCTGGGCTTTCAGGGTCAGCAGCGACCTGGCCAACAACATGGCAACACATAATGCGACCCCAATTGTAGTTTCTGTATTTATTTAAGCCTGTTTTGGCCCGTGGGGTACCGACTGACTTGTCGTGCTTATCGAGAACCTGTTTCTCGGCCACGTTCTCTCGCATTTTGTGGAGTCCGACAATTGAATTGCCTGCTCGTCGATTGCACAATTCACTTTTATGTGGCTCACTTTTTATGGACTTCTATGGTTAAGTGGGCTAATGCCTTGCATTGATTCGACTATTGGCGACTTTTATGGCCAAGAGCGTTTATCGACAAACGACAGCTCAGCCGACAACTACGGACCAAAGATCTTACAATTTCAACATTAAATTTAATTCCAATTACAAAAACTCATATTCTGAAAAAGAACAAAACAATCGTCATTCTCGCCATGAACTACAAAGTAAAAAAGGCGATTCTAGAATTTTCATACATTTTTCAATACACTCAAAAAATGTTCGTCAATTTCGAAGATAATCTCCAACAAAAATATTTCAAGATTCGCTCAGTAATTATTAAGAAGTTTCTGATTCATAGAAAATTAATCAATCGAGAGAAATTCAGTATTTTTTCAGTGAAGACAATTTTCCAAAAAATTTTAAAAAGATTCTAAAATTTAGCACTTCCATCAACTTAAATATTTTTTAGGGCTTAGAAAAACTTTAAGATGATTCCAAATTATTTACAAATTATACTAAAATTAATCTTAGGAGGAAAGAAATTTTCGAGTTTTTAAAATATTTCAATAAATTTTCTTATCAAACTTAAAAAGGACTAAAATCGCTATATTAATCAAAGATCAAGTTTTCTAGTAAGAGATCTATCAATGTCAACTGTTGTCTAAATATTGACATTATTTTCAATACACTGGAATTGGAACTAGTTCACTTGAGGAGCTCCTCCGTTTGCGAGCCTTAAGAAGGAATCTCCTCTTCGTTTGGAGTTACTTTTTATTTTCTCTTGGGTCTTGCGGGTCTTCCTTATGCACTTACAAGCTATGATATTGGATTGTAGGTAGTTATATCTAGAATAGAGTGCTTCAACGGACTCACCTCCATTTCTGTAGCTGTGTGTGTGTGTGTGATGGTCAACGTTGGTGACGTCGTTTCACATGACGTTCTCTCTTTATCATCCATAGAGTAAACGGTGCACATGTTTTTTTTACTTCTATTTTTTATATTTCTTTTTATTTTTATTTTTCTTCTTTTTTTCCTTTTTTATTTTCATCTTCATCTTATACTTATTTTTTGTAATATTTTTTGGTTTTCTCTTTTCTCATGTGAACCGTTAGAAACTACATACATGACCAGAGACTAATACCACCAACCGGCGTATACACAACATTTCTACATGCCCCAAAATTGGTAGGTAGCAATAATACGAATTTATATATAGAGCTATATATAATCACATAACTTTGAACAGATCCCAATACTTTATATATATATATATAAATATATATGGAAATATATATAAATATATTTAATTTTTAACAAAATCGTAAATTAAATAAAATTCAAGCTTTGACTTTAGATTTGTGGTTCATGGCATGATCAAAAGAACAAAAATAACGCACACATACACACACACATATATATATATAAATATACATGTATATGTATATGTATGTATACAGATAAATAGGTCCACACAAGGCAACTATTTTTTTTATTTTCGACTTCTTTTTTAATTTCGACTTTTTGATATATATATTTTTTATCCTGTTTCTCTCTATGCAGTTCGTCGGATTATCAACATCAGGCACAGCAACAACCACAATTGGCAACATTTCGATTCCGATAACGATAGCGTTTTCGATAAATCGCTGTATTCATTTATGCAAAAAATTCAAAAACTTTCGCTTGCCCAAGATTTATATTTATATTTTTTTTAAGTCTTTCTTTAAGTTAATTTTTTTTACTTGTTCAGCGGACGGCGCTTAGACATATCAAGGATCTGTTCAAGTTGTACGATTTATAGCGTTTATAGCAACTACTAATTGGGGTTATAGCAGCAGTCGTAGTACTGCCATTTTTGGTAGTATCAGTGCTAGTAGAAGTAGTAGCAGTAGTAGTAGTAGTTGCAGTAGTAGTAGGAGTCGCAGTAGTTGTTGTAGCAGTGGCAGTTGTAGTTGTGGTTCTAGCAGATGCAGTAGCTGTTAATATATAGACTAAGCTTTGCTCCACTTCCGTTCGGGCTTCCACATTCCAATCCAATTTGATGATAACTGATCCCGCGTTGCGTTCCTCAAAATAATCACCAACACCATCATTACGTTTATGATCATTAACTTCGATGCTATAATCATTCTCTTCATGAATATCATGATAATCATAATCATCATCATCATCATCAGAATCATCATCATCATCATTAGATGTATTATTTTTATTATAATCATTGTTCATAATGTGAACCTCCTTATGCTTATCACCATTATCATAATTATCATAATTATCATTGTTATCATTATTTTCACCATTATCACCATCATCATCATCATCACCACAATTTGCGTGATCATCATCAAGTCCAACAACAACAATACTTGTAACGTCTGCGTCGCTGCCCGTGCCATGCAATCCTGCACACAGACAAACACAAGCGAGATAGAGATAGAGATAGTAGCAAAAGGTTTGGTTGTGATTGAGATTGTGATTAGAGAGATAGAGAGACATATATATTTATATATTTTTTTTTATAAGAGTGAGAGAGACAGTGAGAAGACATATACTGTATTTCTTGCAATTATATTTATTATTATATATTATTTTTTAATTTTTTTTTTTTTTTATTTCTGTTTGTTTGCGAGTTTCGTATTTTTTTGTTGTAAATGCTTAGTCCTGCCCAGACATAGAGTTTGCTATATGACATGTACATATGTATATATATATATATATATATATATATATAATATATATATATTTATACTATATATATGTCGAAAAGAGAGAGAGTGAGAGAGAGAGAGGAATACTGAATTCTTGCAATTTCGTGGCTGGTTTTTGAATTTTTTGTATAGATTGCATAAAATTGAATGATACTTCAAAAGAATTGGTATTTTTTTTGGTATTTTTTTAAGGTGCATTCTTAGAATTTTTTTTTTTTTTTAGTTGCATTCTGTTGTTGTTGTAGCTGTTGTTGTTGGCTGTAGTAGTAGTTATAGTAGTAATAGTTGTTGTTGTTCTTGTTGTTGTTTTTTCTGAGGGAATTGCTTTCTGTTCTGGAACTTACACACACACAACAAAAATATTGTAGTTGTAGTTGCTATTTGAAGGTTTATTTTTGGCTTTTTTCTGGCTTTTTTTTTTGGCTTTGTTTGCTTATAAATGCTTCTTGCTTTGCATGGGATTTTAGTTAAAGTAATTTAGTTAAGATTAGTTAAGTTGGCTAGTTAGTTAGTTAGTTAGTTAGTTAGATGGTTGGTTGGTTGGTTGGTTGGTTGGTTGGCTGATTGGTTTGGTGGGTAGTAGACAGGCAAGCGGGCGGGCGGGCAGGCAGGCAGGCGGGCGTTTGTTTAATTGTTTACATATTTTTTTTTTTTCTAACTTTGTATTGTCTATATAATTTTTTTTTCTTTGAGGAGAGAAGGGGAAAAGCTGTGGCAACGCTTTTGTATTTGCTTTTAGTTGTTGTTGTTGTTGATGTTCTTGTTGTTGTTGTTAGTGGGCGCCTACAACTGTTTTTTATTTTAATTTTAGGATTTTGGGTTCCGTGTGTTCTTGTTGTTGTAGCTGTAGTTGTTGTTGTAGTTATTGTAGTTGTTGTTGGAGTTGTTGTTATTGTTTTAAACCTGTTAATCACTGGCGAAAAAAAAACAAAAGTGAAAATAAAAACAAAAGACAAAACATAGAATCAAATAAAAATCATAATTATTTAAAGCAGTTAGAAATTTGTTAGTGAATTTTTTTTCATGTTTTTTTGCGCGATTTTCTTTAGTTTTTTTTTATATTTTTATTATTGTTTTTTTTTTGTTTTTGTACAGTGCAAGAAAAAAGCTTTTTTCATAGAATTTCGTGATATTTATTATGTTCTTGTTCTTGTTGTTGTTGTTGTTCTTGTTGTTGCTGTTGTTCTTGTACTTGTACTTGCTGTTGTTCTTGTTGTTGTTTTCTTGAGCTGTTAATTATATTTGTTGTACTTATTGTTGTAGTTGTTGTAGTTGTTGTTGTTGTTGTTGATGTTGTTGTTGATGTTGTTGCTGCTGCTGCTGTTGCTGCTGCTTGCGGCTTTGGTTCAGTTGCTGATTATTATTATTATTATTATTGTTGTTGTTGTTGCTGGCTTGATGTAGTTGTAGTTGTAGTTGTTTTGTTGTTGTTGTTTGTCTTATAATACACAATGTTTCAATGTGTTGTTTGTTTGTTGTTTGATGTTGGAATATAATACAAAGTGTTCTTTGATTTTTTAGTATTGGCAGTGGAAGGATTTGTATTTGTATTTGTATTTGTTTTGTTGTTGTTGTTGTTGTTGTTGTTGGTTTTGTATTTGGTATTTTATTTATTCTTTTTTTAATTTTTTTTTTTTTGGGTTAATTCTTGTTGTTGGTGAAGAAGGCGCTGTGTTGTGTGTTTCATGTTGATGTTGTTGTTGTTGTTGTTGTGGTTGCTGCTTTGCTTGCTGCTGTTGTTTGTTGTTGTTGATGTTGTTGTTGTTGTTGTTGTTGTTGTTGTGCTTGTTGTTTGAGTTTAATGAGAGTTTCGTGTTGACAGGATAAAAAATATACGTTGAAGTCGTAGCTGCTCTTAGAATATTTCAAGATCTCTTTTAACATGAACTTCTTTTTAGACTTGGCTTTCTTTTTATATTAAAGAAAATTTTTTATTTTTTTTTTTTTTTTAAATAAATCAAAAAAAAACTTGAATATTGTGATTGGAAAGTATTTGAATTCAAATAAATTCCGTTGTGGGATATCAAAGAAATGTTGTCAAAGTTGTAAAAGCTGAGTAAGAGTATTTTATTTATTAAGTTAAACTATGCTTAAGTATAGAATAATATAGTAAGGATTTTGATATAGCAGTGTACATATATACGTATATATATTTATATATATTTATATAGGTGTGTATGTGTAAATGTGTGTGTGTGTGTGGGTGTGTGTGTATGAGACTTAATGATATTGACGAGTGTGTCGTATGTTAGAAGTTTGTTAGTGAGGACAGTGAAAACTTATAACCAAGTAGTTAAAGCCAAACAAACGGAAATATAATAATAAGAAGGAACAATCCCGAGATTAATCATAGGATTAATCTCTGAATTACTGAGGTGACCAATCAGATTCAAGTTCATTGAACAGCCTGTGAATGTATTGCCTGTGAATGTGACTGTCTACAAAAATGCAATGTATTAAATAATCTGTTTGCTTTTCGTTAGTTACTCGTGTTTTAAATCAATCATGATTGATTGATTCATTTCTTCGTATATTTACCACAGTTTCCTAAAGTGTTTCCCACAGCGTGCCATTAATCATTACTCATCGGATCATCGGATTACCAATCCCTGAATGCCTCCCACTTGATATTCAAATGGTCAGCGGATCAAACAAAAATTAAGTTTAATCCCATTTTGTGCACAACTTAATGGGAACTTTGGAAATCGTATGCACCATCAATCATGAGCATGGAATGTGCCACAATCAATTTAGTATTTGCATCGCTGATTTTCAAATCCTTTTCAAAAACGCTCCTGTGGTCAATTTATTCTAATGATGGGCGAGCACTTTTGATGCGCCACATTAGGTTTGAAAATATAAAACAAAAAGCTTGTCATCAGGCGAGACGATGACCCTCTGGGGAGGGGATGGCAAAGGATGTACAATGGGCCTGTGCATAAATGTCTTCCTTTGAGGCATCTATTATGTGGCAAGGTTGCCATAAAAGTCATTTTAATTGGATCTAAATGCCGAAGTTACGCCTACGCATGCCACAAACAGACGGAAGGAACAAAGCGCAGAATGAAATCTGCGGATGCGGGTGTGGAAGAGGGAAGGGTTCGTTTTGTGGAGCCCCCTGGCAAATAAAATGTCCGTATCAGGAAGGACATAAAAGCAAATTATTCACACTGATTACATGAAGTTTGCTCCTTGACATAAAATAAGCCGCGCTGAAAAATAAACCGTTATAATTACGATGTACTATATGGGCCTAGAAAGGGAAGGGAATAGAGGTTAGAGAGTGGCAGGGGGGTGGCACAATAACCTCCCACCCTTGTCCCATCCCCCCACACACCCATCCACTCATTCGGCATATGGATGAACAGACTGGGCAAATGTGCCACTAAAAACAAATTGGGGTTCCAAAATAGCGCAAGGCTCTAGATAAAACGAAAATAATCAGCAGGCAGTCAGGCCGAAGGACTCCCCAGTCCATACACACACACACACACACATACTGCCACACCCACAAAGAGCTCAGAATCGCACTCAGAAATTGTCGTGTCATAAAAATAAAGTGCCTAAGAAAAAGCGAAGCGGAACCTTGGAAACACAAGAGCAGAGAGCGGGAGGTCCTGCAGGATATGGCAACAGCGGGCAGCAAACAAATGTTGATTTAGGATAACCAACAGCAGGGGCAAGACAACGGATACATTTCTCCCACTCACTCCACTCCACAAACATCCTTCGATTGCAATTTAAATAAATAAAAATGTAACAAAAAAAAATATCCCCTTCAGTATTTAAATGCGGGTCCCATAATTGAAAACGCACACACGAAGAGGAGACGCGCAGGGTTGCCACAGCAACGGAAGCCAGTCTTAGGGTTGCCATTTGCATATGTTATACCCTCAGCAGATATGTGTGTGTGTGTGTGTCTCCTTATATGAATTATTTATATCCATTTAATTCGATAGTCGTGCGCCATCGCCTGTTGGTCACATAATAAACCAGAGCACACCTCAGGTACATCCTGCCCATTTCACCACATATCCTTGCCCCACCACCCAATTGAGCCCCTGCCACACTTTAGCCTGATTTAATCATAGCCATAAAATAGTTTTGTCAAGTTTTATATCATTTCTTTGTTCTAGCCCCGCCGCTCCGGAAAATTACCTATTTATGCGGTTTTTTTAAACGTCTCGCCTCTCGACATTCGTCCTTTGCCTTTCCCTTTGAACGAAGGTTTTTTGATTGTTATTTCTGTTACAGTTGCTTATGACTTTTGGCATTTGGTTTTTGTTATTTTTGTTATTTTTGTTACTTAGTTTCAAGCGATTTTATTGCCCTACAAGAATCGTGATATATCCTGTAGTACAGGCTTTAAAATAGACTTCGCTTATGTGAAGGAGTAAGAAGCAGAAAGATGAACAAAGTGAAGCATAAAGCTACACAGGAGCGTAGTTTGAAAATATCCTTTAAATTATTCACCATAATTTCTTCAAATATTAACAAATTCAACTTGCAATGCCATCAGGGAAAATGATTGTCGCGTGTTGCAAAAAAAAAAAAAACAAACCACTAAACGTTTATAACAAAGGACATGGAACATATTTAATGGATATTCGCTTAGTCGGATAGTCCTTTCGCTTTGGTTTATTATTTTTAGTGTCACGAATTCATAAATAACTAATGACAAGCATTACAAACTAGGTTTCTGTGTTGCAGGGGAAAAAGGACAAAGGACACCCTTCGAGCTTTGACTTCGGCGCTGGCATTTTGTGGTTAATTATAGCATAGTTTTTGGGGCTCTCACAGAAACTGCTCCTGCATTTGGGTTTCTTATTATTCTTTTCCTTCTTCTTCTTTCGTTTGTTTTTTTTTTTTTTTTTTTGGCTAAATGATACGATAAGGACGAAGAATTGGGTCAGCTGTTGTGAAGTTGCGGACATGCCAGTGTTTACTGTAGACAAGATTGATTGAACGAATGCCAAGCGTTGGGATAAGGAGTTGGCCGAAGTTGTGACCTGAACGGAATCGCATATCAAATGCGAAGTGAAAACTGAAAATGTGGAAAAACCTCAATTGACTGTAATAAAACTAAAGAGCATTTTCCGCAACCCGAAGGAGGAAATGCGATTCATAAAAGGACCCTAATTAGCCGACGGTCGGATAAGTGGCCGGCAAATCGTAGCTGTCACTTTAACATGGGTGCGGGCAGGGACAAGGGACACGGGACAAGGGGCGGGCATGGGAGAGAGGAGAATGGAAAAGCGCATTAAGTTCATGTCGTGGAGGAGAATGCACTTAGTCAGAGAATAAAAATCGAACGTCCTTGGGAGCGGAACGAGGCGGAACAAGGCGCGGAGACGACTCGACTAAAACTAACAGTAAAACTAAAGCAGAAACAAAAGTCAAAAAGAACAAAAAAAATAGAAAAGAGGAAAAACAATTTGCAGTCAAATAAAGCGAACAGCGCAGTGTTTGGGGCCCTGGGGCAGAAAGGACGACAAGAGCTGCAGGGACGAATTGAGAACATCGCGTGACAACACGAAAGCAAATCGTGATGATGAGCATGAGGAATCCGTCTGAGCCCTCGGCAGGAAGCTACGTAAGGGCAACCGCAAGACGCAGTCACCATCACGAGGATGGAAAATGTGTGGAAATGTGAGGAAAATTAACAAATCGCCCCCTCCCCACGCCCCCCGCGATCACGCTCGCTCATAGATAAAATGCACGTTGAGCGCCAAGTGAACGAAACAAATGTCTTACCCAACGAACTGCTTCACGCCACCTTCAAACCAAACCTCAACCCCTCCCCCTTCACCCGGCACCAACCTACATTTTCCACCTCTTCGCTAACTATGTAAATATGCAGCCGTGGCTGTCAGTTGGAAAGCCGCAAGGACCCTGCAAAAGGACCTGGGCAAATGCAAATACAACAATTTTTGGATTTTCATGAAGTTCTCAAAGTTCTCTTCGCGGCTCCGTCTTAGCCACTCCTCCTTTCAATTTCCCCTTTCCCCCCCTAACCACCCTATCCACCCTTTTCCTATGCCACTCCAAACAGATACAAACTACTTTTGTCGGATGGTAAGTTGCGCGGTTTGTCCTGACAAAATACATTTAGTCCTTTAAATCGATTGCCTGCAGAAAATCCTAAGCAAACATTTGCCTTTGGGTTCTACTTAATATTTAACATATAATCGCTTTTCCATTTCCCCCAATCAGTGCCCAGTCAGCTGCTGCCTCCACTGGAATCTGTGTGTGTGTGTGTGTGTCGCTCTGTGGGCGTGGCCTGTCACCAACAGCGATTTTAATGAATTCTATTGATTGGCCTGCCTGCTTCTGGCCAAAACAAAGCAAAGCTCACGATGAAATAGGATAAAATCGAATAGAGAACGAAGCCACTCGAAGCAGGACATCGTGGTCAAAGTTCGAAGGACATGGCTAAGGAGCATAAGGGCATAGAGAGAGTGAGCAGTGACTGAGAATGTGTCAAGTGACTCGCATTAAATTTGAAAATGAAAAACTTTTATAATTGAAAATTAATTACGGGACCGCCGCCAATTGCCAACAATCGATAAAGTAATTCGAGCCAAAGGCTCCACAGGATATCAGCAATAAGAGACACTTAATCAAAAATTGATAGGCTCATTAGACAACCTTGTGGCTTTGAGTGGTTTAAATTACCTGTAATTAAATCACTTTGCGAAATAATTTGAAACTAATTATTGATTCATTTCAAAAGGATAATCAATGAGTTTCCTCTGGAAATTATCGAGTTTCGTATCGAATTTATCGATGAAGTTCTTTATCGGTTTGCTTTGTTGGAAAAACTAATGAACTGACAGGCATTCAATTTGCAGCTGATGCCTCAACAGTCGTTAACCCAGCAGCAAAAAAAGACATCAAACATGCAACGTGCAACGTGCAACGTACCACCCCGAGGAGTGGAGTCAGTGGCACGAAAAACTGAAACAGAAATGTGGCGCCTGTGTCCGCACTCAAAGTGGCATGTTCATTATACGCCAGCGCACACAAAGATGCTCTTGTCCAGGCCTAATTTACACGCCCACATAATGTGGCAAGGAGAGCAGAGTCTTTTTTGCTGCAGCCACCACAGTAGCCACCAAGTTCATTCATTTTGGCTTCCATTGATGGCAGCCACGTTGCTGGCCAGCTGGCAAATGGCAATGGCAAATGCGAGTCTCAACCGGGAGTAGCCCTGCCCCTTCCCTTCCCTTCCTTTCCTTAAACCGCCCCCCTCCTTCTACTTTACAGGCCATGACTAGCATCGCATCGGCCCCGCTTCGGCATCAGAGTTGCATTCGTTTGTGGCAAAAACAAATAGAGAACGAATTCGAATGCGCCAGACTTGCCGCATACCACATACCACACCCCGCATTTGTCTATCTCTATCCCACTTCATCTTTCCTTCTCTATCTTCTACTCCTTCTCCTCTCCGTTGCTCCTTCGCTGAGTTCGAGCTATGCAAATGCCAAGCAAACAACAAAACAACAACAACAACAGCCACTGCAATCCGACAAGCAGATACACGCAAGGGACATGCAACAGCCAAAAGTTTGTCGGTTTTGTCGGGCTTGTCCAGCAGCAACAGCAACAACAACAACAACAACAACAACATGAGCTACAACAAATAAGAAAAATGAAAAAACTGTCGGTTGTTGTTGCCCCGTCTGAGTTATTGTGGGCACTCCAGTTGCTGCCTCTGCCTCGGCGGCTGCCTTTGCCTCGGCGGCTGCTGCTGCATTGACACTTGCAACGTTGCTGCGTTGGCCTGTCAGGGACAACACAGACAGACAGGACTGAGAATGGGGCAGGAAGGGAGCAGAGTTGCCAGATTTCTTCAGTTTGTCGGCCTTTTGAAGTTCGCCCGTCTGTTGGATGATGACTGAACCACCGCAGTGACTGCCAGCAAATTGCCCGACGCTGTTGCCGCCTCGCTGTCTGCGACAATGCAGCGTCAACAGCGACAACGCAACGACCGCGAGCAGCAGAAAACGGAACAACATTTAATTTCATTTTTATTCAAAGCGAAATATAAAAATTAAAAATGGCATTTAACGTGCAACATTGTCGACTGTCATAAAGTCAGACATGTGCCCCGGAACTGGGCAAATTTCAATGGACCGGTGGCTGGTGGCTGGTGGCTGATGGTTAGTGGCTGGTGACGGGGGGCCACATTAACGAGGGGTGCCACAAAAGTGAGCAACTGCTGCCAGCACCAGGTGCACGGGCTCTTAATGTGGCAAGTGTGGGCGGAGCTGGTGGCAGCTCTGTCGTTGCCACTGTTCATGCCACTCTTCGCCGCGCTTCATGATGTTCGTTGACTTTGACGCGTTTGCTTGAGTATCATTAATGTTTGATGTGTTGCTGTTGTTGTTGTGCTTACAGTTGTTGTTGCTGTTGTTGTTGTTGTTGTAACTCATTTTGCTGTAACTCTTGTTGCTGCTTGTGTCAGTTGCGCTTTGAGCTTGGCAGCCATGACGTGGCAATTAGGGCCCGCCCAGCGCTGACTTAGGCAAATGCCACAGAAGCGCCCAGATGTGGCATTAAGTATACGACGCGTTTGTCAGGACTTAAAGCTGGCCAATGGTCTCAAGCAGGACGAGCAGCAGGCAAGCAGGCAAGCAGCGAGCACCGAGCCGCGGGCGGAGATAAAGGATATAAGCCCTATTAAATATACATCGGGCAGCCTCAGCTAGGAATCCAAGGGATGAACAGGTGTTAACTGGGATCGCGACTTAAATAGGATAACGATTGCACGCAACGTGTGACAGGATATAACGCAACGCATATAAAGGATAACACACATTTGGGGATGTTTAGACTTCATTAGAAATGTAGTAAATTATGAAAGGTTTTCAATTATGATAATAAATTAATAATCACAAAAATCGCTAATAATTCTACAAAATGAAGAGCTTTCAGCGGTTTATTTCCCATACGCCATGTGGTACGTTGGTCAATTTATGACGCTCAAACACTCCCACGCACACACACACACACACTCACAAGCAGACACTTGATTTGAGTGCCAAAGTTAAGCGACTCGTAAATAAATAAATTTGAAACGCGTAGTTAATTTGTGATGTGGCAAGTGGAAAAGTTGCACAGAATTTACGCAGTTTCCCATTTTCCTTTGCTGAAGGGGAAAAGCTTTAAAATAAAAACTAATATGAATAACTAAATTTGAGTGCTAACTAATTGGCAAAACAGAGTTAATACATATGTAATTATATTCGCAACTCTCTCCTTTAGTGTGGGCATAAAAAGCAGGTGTGTTTTTTCTTGTAGCTGTGTGTCTGTGTGTATATGTAACTGGGTGTATGTGCGTGTGTGTGTGTGAGTGTGTGTGGGGGGGTGGGTGGCTGAGTGTATATATGGTAAATGCGCGATTGTAATATGATAGCTTACAGTGTGTACATGTGATATCTGTAGGTGCACAGGTAGTAGTAGTAGTAGTAGTAAGTAGTAAGTACGCTTAAAGACTAGTAAGAAAAGTAGTAAAAAAGTGAAACGCACTTGGTAGAATCTCACCTGTGCTCAGGGTATAGTCCCAGCTTGTGTCGCTCTCATTCTTATAGACATTCAATTTCTCTGGCTGCGGATGGAGGAAAGTGGCAAAGGTGAGCAAGGATAATGATAAATAATACGATTACATAATAATTGTGAAATGTTCAAACGGTAATTAGTGCGTCTAGTCAGGTGGTAAGGTGGTTAGGTGGTTAGGTGCTTAGGTGGTTAGGTGCTTAGGTGGTTAGGATGTTAGTTGGTAAGGTGGTAAGGTGGTAAGGTGGTTAGGTGGTTAGGCGGTTAGGGGGTAAGGTGGTCCGGTAGTCTGGTGAAAAGGTGGTAAGGTGGTTAGTTGGTAAGGTGATAAGATGGTAAGGAGGTAAGGTGGTTAGTTGGTTAGTTGGTAAGGTGGTTAGGTGGTTAGGTTGTTAGGTGGTAAGTTGGTAAGTTGGTATGGTGGTAAAGTGGTTAGTTGGTAGAGTGGTAGGATGGTAAGCTGATAAGGTAAGGTGGTAAAGTGGATAGGGGGTAAGGTGGTGAGGTGGTTAGGTGGTCAGGTGGTTCAAGTGGTCGAGTGGTCGAGTGGTCGAGTGGTCGAGTGTCACTTACCTTAGCAAAATCAATCTTGAGAGTGCAGCAACCAGCGTAGATGTCAGCGCCATTGAGATTCTCGCGTGCACGAGTTGCAGCATCGAGATTATCGAACTCAACCATGGCCTGGACACCGTTCTTCTTGAAGATTACGATACGCAAGACTTGGCCATGTGGGTTGCAAATCTTATGCAAGACATCCTGTAAAGAAAGAGATAGAAAGAGAGAATGAGATTGTGAGTGAGTAAAGGATTGATGTTAGGGATGTATTCATTAATTAAAAGCATAAATTGAAAGACATTCATTCTGACTGGCATACATATCCTGGCCGCATGTGGACAATCCTGTTCAGCAGCCCGACCCAACTGTCAGCTGCAGTTATGGACACAGCCACAATTCCATAAACAAAGAAGAGCAAGCAAAGCCTCCACCACATATGTCATACTCCCGCATTGTCCTGACTAATTAATAAACAGGATTCTCTCGCACACAGAGCTATCACACACACACACACACACACATACACACAGCTATCGAAAAACTGCAATGCATGCAGTCACACACAAATAAACCATACACACACACACACACACAATGCATCACAGGCCTCGTCCGAACTGACCAATTAGAGCTTTGAATTCTGATAACTTTCCTTTCCTTTGGATCAGATTATTTACCAGAAATGAAGAGATTTTTGAAGGTAAATCAGAGTGGTGCAAATTAAAAAGGATACCGCAGGACCATCGGGCACCTTTCGAAATTTTTAAATTTGAAAAAGGCCAAAGTACAACCAGATGGATGTGCGTGAATTAAAAGTGATGGTTTCCAGGGGAAAAACGGATGTAGCCTACAGGATGTCTGAGGGACTAAGAAGATTATGAGGAAATTATTTCTCAGCTGAAAATTACAAACGTGCAGAAGACAGGATAACTTATAGTCGATAATTTAAAAAGGATCGTTAACAACAACTAGAAAAAGTCCAGGGACTCTTAAAGATATTCCTACAGCCACGAAAATAAAGTCCTTGAATAATTTCCTCCCAATTAAGTGGTCAATTTGTATAGTAAAAAAAAACTATCTCAAAACTTGAAAAAGTTTAAACATTTTGTGGCCACTTTTCCTTTGAATTTTCCCTTTTTTCGCCTCATAATTGGAATTTCTCAATTTCGGTTGGCCCAAAGCCGACAAAAGTACAAAAAGTTGCCTGTGAAAAATGTTGTCAGACAGTCAGACAGTCAGACAAGCGCTGGAAAACTCATTAGCATAATTTAATAAGCAGTTTTGTCTAGAGAGGCGCCAAGTGCAAGAATTTTGGCCAAGACAAGAACATTTTCCAATTAACATTTATAAATTTTCAAAAATTACGTTAATGAGTTTTCAGCAGCAGCGGAAAAGCAGCAGTCGACGCCGCAAGCAACGCATCTTCCAAGACTTTCAAGCATAAATCTACAAAATACATTAAATATATACAAATACATACACACACACACACACACACACACACACATATATATATATCTGTGTGTACAGCTTGATATATGTATATATAACCATAGAAGAGGGGGCATTGGGGGTGGGCGGTGACCGGTGGTTGGTAGTTGTTGAATTTATGGCAAATTATAATGAAGCGTTGCTGCCATGGAAATTTATGGTAAATTTAAGCTGCGAATTTCCTCCGCTATCGCAGCGGGGGCGTCGCTAAGTATACATGGGTGCTGGGCGTGGCAGCGCTGTTAGCGGTTGTTTGGACTGTAATGGGTTAAATGTTCAATTTGTGCAAGTTTTCCCTTGCCCTCAAATCGAGAGAGGGCAACGAAATGTTCACTGATTGTCTTTGCAAACTTCTGATTACCCCCCTTCATCCCTCATCATTCATCCCCCATTCTTCCCTCCTTCCTTGTGGGCCTAAAATTATTTGTTATTCATGAAATTCATCGATAAGTCGGCGTAACAAATTTTGTACTTTTCCTGCAAAATGTTTGCACAGATTTACCAACTCAGATGAGGAGGCGAATTTGAATTGAGGCGAGGGAAGGCGTGGCCGGGAGCGGAGTTGCTAAGTCGGTAATTGACAGCTGCCAAAAATATTGCGCGCCGCGCAAAGGCGGAAGCTTGATTAAGTGGCTTATAAGGCAACTGATGGCCAAAGAAAATTTCAGTGGCTTTTCATTTTTGAAGATTAATCATTGAATGGGAAAAGCCCATGGAAAGCCAAGACCAACGAAAATTTATTTATTATACTTTGTGAAATATTCCTCCAAATTAAGCCGCTTTGCTCTAAGCCAAATAGTCCTTGACCTGACTAGGTCCTATAACCTTTAGTCCTTTGTTTCCACAACTGCCTCTTAATTACTATTTGGGATTTGCAGTGTATTTAATAATAGTCACTGAAGTGTTCGAAAATTCCCTCACCGCATGACAGCTTAAAGCTTCCCTTGAGCCAATCTACTTTGCTTTGCCCACGCATACATACACGCATACAAATGCACAAATACACAGGCTCCTTGTTGTGCCTAGGAGGAGACCTGCTTAATCCTTTGATGTTAGTGAAAGGCTCACGGATCCCGTCGACATGGGAACCACAAGCTGCCAATGGAAATGATTTATCAGCCACACGCATCTGCACACACATAGTCACACACACAAATCTGCCCACACATACACAGACACGCATCTGCCCACACATACACATGCATATGCACACGTACATCACACATATTTGCTCCATAAGCTCTGCTCATTAAAGGGAAATCTTTTTTATATTTTTTTCGCTCAGAATTTTTCCTCGATGATTGCGTCATTTATTATAATTGCAGACATTTTAAGCGCCAGTCAGTGACAGTAGCCCCACCCCTAACCATCCGCCTCACATCCACCACCCGCTTGTCCGGCAACAGTTTCAGTTTCAGTTGCATGTCCAGCGAACTTGCCACGCAAATTATAAAAACGAGTGCAAAACTCGCCTGCCACTTGCCACTAACAACGAGTCACCCGCCAACCGCCAGTCAGCCAGCTAACCACCCACTTGCCACTTGCCTCTTGCCACTTGCCACTTGCCACATGCCACTCTTTGCCATCACCCACTCGCAACTTGGAACTTGCAACTTGCAACTTGCAACTGGCACTCGCCAAGAAGTAAAACGCATAACTATAAAGCGCGCTGTGTGCACAAAAACTAATTAGAAAACTTCTGTGGTTTCCCAAAGGGGTGGACACTGCACAGTGCGGGGGCGGAGGGGGAGTCGCAGTCGGAGGCAGTTGACTGGGTGTTTGTGGCAAGATGTTGTCTTTTCTTGGAACCAAACGCCATACGTACGGCAGGCGACATCGCCAGATGCCAGCTGCTAAGTGTGTGTGCCAAGCGTTGAGCGGCTAAGGCAATGTTATTAATAATTAAGTAATAGAACACACACAATAAATTGAGTGAGCATTTGCCTATGTGTGTGTCTGTGTGTGCCTATGTGTGGGTGGCTCATAAAACAGCGAAGCGCCGTACCCGTAATGCGTTCCGAGTTAAAAATGCACAAATTGCCTTTAAATGAATGTAAATAGTGGATAGTGGGAAATCTTTTTATTTGAGGCACTGTAATTATATTCCGATTAAAGTTTAGCTGTAAACGGATATCTAAATAAACAATTTCAGTAACTCGAGCAAGTCAATTGAGCAGAAAAAAGACAGGTAAACAGTTGAGTCAATGAAAAACCTAAGAATCAAGTGGCAACAACGACGATGTAGGAAAAATTTAATGAATGAATTTTTATATTTAAAAAAAATCCAAAAATAAAATTTTAACAAAAAAAAATTTAAAAAGAAAAGATTATGAAAACCAAAAAAAAAATAGAAAAAAATATTATGAAAAGAAATTCCTAAAATCGAAAATAAAACAAAAAAAAAATACTATCCAGAGAAATTCTTAAAATCAAAAATAAAACAAAGCCAAAAAATTTATAGATTTAAAATCAAAATTTTCCAATTTTTCGCAAAATATGTATGAAAGAAAAGATTAAGAGAAATTATTGATACAGCGAGGGAAATTTATTGGAAAACTGAAATGTTCTTCACATATTTTTCACTCATGTTATTTATATGACTCTCTTGTCAGAAGTTGACCATAAATTGGGTGAAAATTCCAAGGAAAACACCAAGAAAGCCAAACAAACGGCGAAGGAAAAATATTTGCCATTAAAAAGAATACAAAAAAAAGAAAAAAAAATAAATAAATATGAGCAGGAAAAAGCATAAACACACTAAGCCCCCAATTTTGCTGGCGAGGAGTGGACGATAACTTTACTGACCCACTGTCAAGTTGCAAGTTAGTAGAGGAACCGCGAGTCGAGAACCGAGAATCGTTAAACATGCCACACGCTGTCGAAATTAATAAACAGAAAATAAGTAACACTCAACGCTGACGAAGAGGGTAGACGGCGGCGGAGGGAAGGAGATGAAGGCAGTTGAAGGCAGAAGTCTGAAGGCAGAAGGCAGAAGGCGTTGAAATAAAACATGAAACAAGAAAGAAATAAGCGAAAAAACAAATAAATGGCGTCAAAATGAAAATATTAATAACAAAGTGTGCATGAAGTGGCCGAAACAGGGGCTGACAGGACGAAGGACACGGTCCAAAGCCAAGGATAAAAACTGTGGAGGCTGTGAGGAGTGGCAAACACGAAACAGTTATTTAAAAATAAGAGCGCATTGTTGAGCAGGATACATACGTAAAATTTTATGAGGCACTATAACTTGGATGCCCGGGCATTGGAATAGCCACAGGACATGAAGCATAACAATGGATGGGGAAGTGGCAAGTGGGAAGTGCGACGTGCGACGGGGAATAAATATGGATGAGGGCAAGCACCAAACAAACAAGAACAGAAAAGAATAAAAAAAAAACAACAAAAAAAAAAGGAAGAAAAAAAGTACAAAAATAAATTAATATTTTATCTAGCACAGAGATTTCACATGCAGTACCACGCCCCAAGCCAGCCACCGCCCACATGCATTTTGTTTGCCATTTTATGGCCATCATCAAAAGCGCATTAAAATTTTACTAACGCGACCCCCACCACCGCAGCACCTCACCCCTGCCACAGAAGCCACCCACCCTCCACCCATCCACCCACTCAGACAGCCATACAAAACTCTCCCTCCCGACGTGCTAAATATTAAATAAACCACAACAACAGCCAGGGGGATAGTAGAGGGTGAAAGTAGAAGCAAGGCGGATGGGGTGTGAGTGGAAGTCGGAGTGGAGGGGTGTGGAATGGTGCAGTGGTGGCCATGGCATAAGGATTCAATGGAACCAAACCAAACCAAACCCGTGCAACGAAGCGACAAACAAACAATTTAAGCGGCTTTCCACTTCTGTCAACGTCCAGAACTTCCCCACATCCTTCCCTCCCCCCACCATCCACCCATCCCCTATTCCTCTGCAGTTGAAACTCGACGTTGATTCTGATAAAAATCATAAAATTGTCCAGGTTTACCGTGGCCAGAGAGCTGATAGGTACATGAAAGGGGAGGGAAGGGGGAGGAGGGCATATTAAATATTAATAAAATTGTGTGCTTAGTCCTAATATCAACATTTCATTTCTCCAGCTGCGAGCTTCTGCTCCTCTCTCTCTGTCTCTCTCTCTCTCTCTATTTGATTACCATTAAGGTACCCAATGCAAACGTCCAACCCGATTGCTATTTATGTCACGTTCCATTAGTCGGAGCGACTATCTGACGGCGCACACACTAAATCACCGCTTAATCCAAATACTTAAATCCCCGATTTCAATTTAAATGCTCGCAAAACCTGAACGATCAATGATTTCTTAGCATCGACATTAAGTGAATTCCATAAACAGATTAAGCAATTAAAATGTGCTTTTAGTTAGTTACTAGTGGTAAAAGATCTCAAGTCTAGACGGTGGAACTATTGGCTATCCAATAATTTCATCAGCTGGAAGAAAACCTCTTTGACTATGAAAAACTGAATTTTAAATTAAAAAATATTTTAAATAAATATAAAAAAAGTTAAAAAGATAAGAAACTAAATTTTAAATTCAAAAACATTTTAAATAAATATAAAAATTAAATTAATTTTAAGAAATATTAAAAATAGATTAATTTGTTATATAATTAAATTATATCAAAATTTATATTTTTTAATATGACGTTTTAATTAAATCGTGTCAAAACTTGGAAAAATTATCTTTAAATTAATTAGAAATAATAATAAATATTTTTAAAGTCTCCCATCTTTAAGACGATTCCATTTTTAGCTTAAAAATTATATCCCCGTTCCATTTACTTCAGGATAAGTTCAGATTTGCACTAAAAGTTTTAGCTCCTTCATAAAAATAAAGAAATTTTCCTCCAGCTTCACTTTTATCATATTTTTATTTTCCTACGCAAAGCTCGTAATTTATACAGAGGCTTTTCCTCATTGCGACAAGTTTTCAATGCAAATCACATGAACACAGATAGGAGAGAGGGAGAGGGAGAGGGAAAGAGAGAGAGGAAGACGGTGGGATAAGCGATAGTCTTGATTCGTCCTCATGTTTATGTTTATGGAGTAAGCGAGAGATTTTCACAGTCAGTACTACAAATCTTGGCAATATAAATTTCGCATTCCCCGACTGACAGATTCTTGGCATTGTCAACTACCAAAAGCCTTTTAGCCTTGAAGCTTTGTGCCATTTGTCATGTTGCATGCAGCTGCATGGCAGGAAAGAGGCAGATATCAAATGAGGGAGATCAACACGTTTGGCTGCCACTTGCAACTCGACGCCGCTCTGGCTTTGGCTCTGGCTCAGGCTGAGGCTCTGCCTTTGGTTTTGGCTTTGGCTTTGGATTTGCACTACATTTCGATTAAATGTTGGCCATGGCTAACACATTTTTCCGAGTCAATGAACCTTTGCCGCCATTGGAAGCCGCGTTTGCCTCTCCCTTTGAAAAGTTCAACAGGCGAAATCAACTTTTTTTTTTTTTTGTTTTTGTTCTTGTTTTTTTGTGGTTCAGTTTTTAGTTTGGTTTCGGCTTTGGCTTCGTCCTCTTGTTCTTCTTCTTCTTTATCTTCTACTGCTGCTGCTGCTGCTGGCTGCATTTGAATTTCTTATTGACCCATTTCTGCTGGGCAAGGGATCTCATAAGGAACCGGTTTTGTGTAATTTGCAACACTTTTGGCTAACTGCAACAAACGGCGGCAGCAACAGCCGAAAGGTCGCTCTTTTTTTCTTTTTTCTCATTTTTATTTTTTAATTTTTTTTCCCTGGAGAGCCCTTCAGTGGCCCAGGAGTCGTCGCCTTCGGGCAATGGCTTTGTGAGCGCAACTGCGTCCACACTGTGACCATTACCTGCTCCTTCCCCCCACTGCTCCTTCTTCCTTCCACCATTGATTTTATTTTTTTTTTTTGTGCTGCCTGCCTTTCCGATGTGCCGTTAGTTGTTAGCCAAACCACTTGAAAGGCTGACCAACTGGTGTGGCAAGTTTCGAAGGCAAAGTTCGTGTTGCATTCACAAGTAAAACGTAAAACTCATGGTAATCATTACGAAACATTGAACATTGAAAAGCCGCAACACACAACAAAACACAACAACACACACCAACGCTCTCAAAAACACACTTCAATACACAGACACACACATGCTGATATATCCTTAATAGCTCTTAACTCTGCTTGTAATAGAAAAACCTGAAGTGCCTTTCAGTCAATGTGTGGAAATGTGCTGGAAAGTGCTTTTCACTTTTCTCGATTTCAAATGGATTTAAAAACTTTACAACAACTACAAGTCTTATCCTGAATTAAAGTACTAATCGCTGCCGCACACACCATTGTACTTGTACATCCAAGTATTTCAAGGACATAACATAAATACTTGCAACTCAATCCGCTTAGTTTCCCCTTAAGCCAACTCTGTGAATATTCTGAGAAACGAACAACTTTTCATTGTGTTAGCTTTTCCTCGAATTGATGGCTGTCATGCCTTTAAATTATCCTTTCTCTTAGCATATCAATTTTCAGCTTTTTCTCAGTCTTATATCCTCTTCTCTGCCGCCCCTTGAGTACCCAACAGATTGCCCAATTTGTAAGCAGATCCTGTGGCTATTCCTGGCCAGTTACACAATACGTCAAACTCTGAAGGGGCTCCACCTCAACCTCAATTTGAGTATCCATTACCTTTTAATGGACAGGAATCTATAAATGAAGTCCTCCATCTCCATCTCCTATCCTCTGCCTCTCCAATTTTCCTCAATTATGTGTTAATGGCAATATTTTCCTTCAGACGCCAATCTCAAAAAAAAAATAGTGTCTTGTTGCAAGTGCCACAAAATTTGCATTTATTTTTGCTCTATTAACCGGAAATGTGTCAGAGTCATGGACGAGACGTTCGGGAAGGACACTCACTTTTTGATCGCCTTGCAAGAGAGCATTTTAATTTTCACATTTTTCCCCTATTCACTTTTCCGCCATCGACACGTGTCCACTGACAATGTTGCATGTCCGCACCGCCCACACTCCGCCCCACCTTCGACCAACCCACCCACCGTCCCACCGTCCCACCGTCCCACCGTCCCACCGTCCCACAGTCCCACCATCCGTTCGTTTGGCTTTGGTCGTTCACTTTTCCAGGCAGTTTTCAATTAGGCACTTCGCATATTTTCCTTCTACTGTTTTTCTTTCTATATTTATGCCCGTTACACGTTGATGAGTTTTTCCCATTTTCATAATTTGCATTATGGAAATTCATAGTTGGTCTGACGATGGGCGATGCCCACGCAAATGAAATGATAGCGAAATACAAATATTTGCCCAAAATGACCGTCAACATTCGCATTATGATTTGTTTGCCCGGCAAGGCCGATAAAGGGGGGCGATGGCAAAGGGCGGAAGGACGGAAGGGATGGGTCGGAAAATGGAAATGTGGATGCCGTTGCCGCCGTTTTCGCACTTTTTCTCTTGGAATTTTATGCATAAATTTACATTTTCATTTCATGTAAATTTGTCAATTTTCCTCATCATTTTATTTTCATTTTTCCTTTACTCTATTTTGGGAAAAATGAAAAACGAAAAACGAAAAAGGAAATGAAATGCCATCAGGCGGCTTTGCACATTTTTAATGTAGAGATTTGAAAATGGAATTCGGTCGAGTTTCTTTATATTGGGATTTACATATTTTATAGGATCATTCGATTTCACAATCCTGCATAAAGAGTCTCAATTATGTAACTAATTGAATGTGTGTGCGTGTGTGCGTGTGTGAGTGAGTGCGTGTGTCAGCTTTAAAATGAAAAACATATTCCAGACCCTAGGATTGATTTTCCAAGAGCAACTCAATTGCTCTCCATTTAAAGTCCTTTCCTTAACAGAGGAAAGCTAAACATGCCTTAATCCTTTCTTAAGGACCTTTTTGCTTGCTCATTTGATTCACTCTCATCTTTCAATCAACTCTCCTTTTCCCATTTCCTTTCCTCTACTCCCCTGGGTAGCTGCCCATAAGCTCGCTTTCCGCTTAAATAAGACTCCGCTCTGCTTTAAGTATCCTTTTGCCTCGTATCGCCCCCCTCCAATCGCCGACGATTTGTTTTCTTATGCTTGTCATTCCTTTTAAGTACTCAATAGACTCTGCCTCTCCATCAAATTTCTAACTCTCCTCTCCTTTCCACTCCTTTCAAAATTCCGTGTCAATGCAAGTTTCAGATCATTAAAATTTAAATTGTCGGCTCATCCTTTGCAGATCAATCAAAAGGACGTTTCGTTTCGAATTTTGAATTATTTATGAAATGTTTTATTACACGCTTATTACATTCGAAAGGCTTCCGTCGCCATTTTATTGCTCTCCGGCTCCTGTCTCGCATCCTGAGCGTCGGCACCTGAAAATTTGCTTCCTGCTTCATGTTTCAGCTTCCAATCGACTTGGCTGTTCGTTGGGTCTTGATTTGAGCTTTTCAATTTGTATTTTAATTAAATTTAAAATTCAAATTACGTTCATGATATGATTTCTGCTCTCTGTGCGCGCCTCATTGTCTGGTGTTATGTGTGTGTACCCAGGCACCCAGGCACCCGGGCACCCGGGTACCCGTAAGTACGCAGAGTGTAAACCCAATGACCCGGCACATAAAAAACGCAACTCGTTTAATTTGCCAAATACTTGGGCATCCTTATAGCACCTTAACGCATCCCCCGTAAGTAGCCCGGCAAAGAGACTGCTAATTTTTTTGTATTCGCTTTCTGCGCACCCCTAAAAGCCATTCCTTCACTTCCACTCTCTTTACTCTCATTCGCTCTTTGTCTCTCTCTCTTTGCGCCAAAGTGGATTTTACAACCAATAAAAAGAATTTTATGACCACAACATTAAAATGTTCAAATTGAAAATAAGCACAAAACAAAACAGGGACATGAAAGAAAGCAACTAAAGGACAGCACAGGCTATGATCAGGAGCAGGAGCAGGAGCAGGAGCAGTAGCAGGAGCAGGAGCTCCCGATAAGAGGAAACTTTGGGGGCTGCATGAGATACATTTTAAACCGAATTTATGTGGCACAAAGGCAAGGAAGGCGAAGCGATGAAAGCAGAGGAAACGGAAGCGACGACTAAGAAGGGAAGCGAGAGGAAGTTGGGGCAAAGCGGTGCAGGGGATTAACGGAGAAGGCACGAAACAAGGAGGAGCAACGAACAGGGGACAGGGCGGAGGCAAACAAGAGTCCAAAGTTGGAACCCGCTTAATGTGTGTATACCTGAGAGTGTGTGTGTGTGTTTGTGCGAGTGTGTGTGTAGGTGTGTGTTTGAAGCTGAAAGTTGAACTGCTTGAAAATTACAACACAAAAAGCGAACTCGAGCGTGAAAACGTAAACAAGCCAAAGGCAAAAACAGAGACCAAGTAAACGGACAGAAATTGTGTGTCACATTTGGATCGTTGAGAACGCAAAGAGGGCGGAGGTGGGGAGGCAATGCAACAAAGCAGGAGATGTAAGGGAGACTGAGAGAGGGAGAGCAAGAGAAAGAGAGAAAATGGGCAAGGGATTGGGGAAACATGACAAGAAAATCAACAGTTAGCCAATGAGCCTGAAAGTGGCCAAGTACAGCCCGTAGCCTTAATTCGAAAGGTGAAAGGTGAGCAGCGAAAAAGGAGAAGGGCATAGGTAAGCGAGAGATGGAGCGAGAGAGAGAGAGAGAGAAAGAAATGTGAGACAGAAACAAATGATAGACCTCAGGCCCAAAGGCAACGTGACAACAGAAAATGCGTTCGTAATGTCTTCTCAGCCCGTTGAATGTGCCAAGAGAGCGGGAAGGGGGAGGGATGGGGATGGGAAATAGGAAGCAGAAGGATGGCTGAGCGACTGAGTGGCTGGTCGGAGGCGGTTGGGAGATAGTTGGGTGGCTGCAGATTGCACAGGTGGCGCCGTCGCACCGCTGCCAGAAGTTGCACAAGACAATTATAAACGTAATGGCAGCCAAGAAGTGGAAGAGGAATGCGAAGAAAAGTATCCTCCAGGATGAGGGTTACGACGCGACGCACCTGCTGAGCGCATAAATTCACTTTAACAATGCGAATGCGATGGACACAGACTCAGACTCTGGCTACATGTTTTGGCGGGCGTGGGTAGAGAAGAGCTTATTTGTATATGTGTGAGTGTGTGTGTGGGTGTGTAGATGTATGTGTGTTTGTGTGTTTCGAGTGGGTGTAATGGAGTTTAAGGTGTTGTGTCGGTCGTTAGGCTAAAAAGCCAAAGGAGATTATGCGCGGGACAAACAACTCGGCATTAGAACTTAAAGCTAGAAAGAGGATAAGAATCGTGGGCGACTTGAGGGGGTTGTGGGCGTGTTAGGTAAGCAGAGTTGCAAAGGATTGCAAGAGATATTTGGCGAAAAATATTAACTACTTAGGAAAAGATAATGCGAAAGCGCAAAGAAATTTGAAAACGAAATTAAAATTAAAATTAAAATGAAAATGGAAATTATGACGGCCATTTTGAAAAATTAGTTGCGAGTCGTGGAAAGGAGCTTAAACAGGACTTGATCTATTTTAACTTGGATAAAACGAGTTTAAGAATATAAAAATTAAAAAATGGATAGTGACTTTTCTTATATTTCAATTTTGTGTACTAAAAATGATGTACTAAAAATTGTGTGCTAAATGTGGTGTACTAAAAATGATGTACTAAAAATTGCGATCTTCTTAAACAAGAAGGCGTCAATCCTGGGATGTAATTCTTGTAAAATTGAAATAAAGGCTGAATGATGACAACCCTGAAAGGACACGAGCCAAGGTTTATGATCCGGAGTCTGTGTGGGTGTACATTATGCAATTAAGTGTCTGCGTGGGTGTATGAATGAGTGTGTGTATGTGTGTGTGTGTGCGTGTGCAGCATTTACTTCATGGCTTTGGCTGGTAACCCCGTTGACTTGTCGTGCGTGTCGCAGCAGCAAAGAAATTAGCAGGCAAACACGAGCAGAAGAAATAAATAAAAGCAACGACAGGAAGGGGAGAGAGCAAGAAAATGAGAGGCATTCAAGGATCCCAACATCCTGTTACTTCACACACACACGCACACACACACACACACTGGCGACGTGCGCCCAACACTTCTTGAGTAATTCATAGAAAGGTCGTAAAAGTCGAGTCAAAGTAATTATGCGAGAGGCAAGAACCGAAAAAAAAAAACAGAGGATCCATGGGAACCAGAGGAGTCAAAGGAGCGAGGGAAAGGACTGAAAAAAAATACAGAGCAGAAAGAAAACAAAACATAATAAGAGCAACACGAAAACACATCCAGGATGTGAAGTTCCGGGACGCAGACTCAGGCCCATTTAGAATGTATGCAGGAGTTGTTAAGACAAATACGAGCCTCAGCAAGGACGAACATTTTTCCCCCCAACCCCAGGCCCATCCCAGTTAACTCTTAACCCCTTCCACACCCTCTGGTGAGTTGCGTTAATTGAGTGGGCCGAGCATGTGGGCTGGGCGTTGATGTGCGCGTGGGCGTGACCCTTGCCGCCCCTTCTTAAAGTAGCAGCTCCTTTCAGCTCAGCCATCAAGGGGGCAACCAAGTGGCATTTGCCTTGAATTTACCCCAAAAAAACACTGCAACAATTTTGTTGCAAGTCAAGGAGAACCTCAAAGGAGAGAAGAGCAAGAAGTAATTACAATTTGCTTTTAATTCTCTAATAAAAGCCACACATTTGCCGCGTAATCAGCGAGCGATTGAAAAACTTGCACAAAGGATAATTTCCTAGTTTCCGACTTGCAGCGACAGCAAGAATGTCCTTCCCATGCAAACATATTCCTTGTTGCAATACAATGGCGCCTAATCAAAATATCCTTGCTACATCACAAGCAACAATAATTGTTTTCCAAGCAAAGTGCCTTTGCTGCCAAAAAGGACGAAGCCCCAGCCAATTGAAATCCCAATATAAATTTACATAATAAGGGATTTGATTGATGCAAGGAGCAGTAACGGAACCCTTGAAATTGAAATACAAATTAATTACTGTGGAGCTTTCATTAGGCACTGCATATAAGTTACACTTTATGCAATTAGCAGCCAAAGGACATGTCAAACGATTCAAGGATATGAGCGTAACAGTAACAACAATAACTCAACTATTGACATTAATCGAATAAACCAATACGGACATTTGATTATGGCAACATGGGAAGCCATGGGAAGCGGGGTGAGCGCTAGGTACCGCAGGATATGGAGTACAAGCGTCATCAGTCAACGAATTGTCAAAATCGAGTGTACAGCCAGGGGAGGGATGGTGAGTGGTGAGTGGGGAGCGGGGAGCGAACACATTGATTTGCCTTGACACTTTGACATTTCAGTGAACACGAGCAGCAACAGTGATTGAAGTGCACAGAGGGGAAGGGGAAAGGAAGGTGAACGAGTCTGTTTACTCGACTTAAACATTCTATAACAGGATACTCAGGCAGGACAATTTTTATCCTGCTCCAATATATCCCTGTTCACCGCATTTTTGAAAGGATATATCCGCATATTGCATTGCTTATAAAAATATCCTGCACACCCCTTCACCCATCAATCACAATCTCAACAATACTCCCACCACTCATCCAACCCCCCGCCAGGGAGGTGGACCCCCCCTTCCATCTGTTTACCTATGCTAATTCGCGCAAAAAGCATGCAAATTTCTAAGCTAACGAGTCGAAGGAGAAGGAAGTTGAAAATATTTAAAGTTTAACGCAGCATTGAATGTCCTTCGGTTATATTTCTCTCTCCAGTAGGTGGCTGCCTTTCAGGATATGAGTCTGGGAGTCTGGGGTATGGGTGTGGGTGTGTGACAGCCACAGGGTTAGACGCGCTTTGGTTAACGGTGTCCTGCGGTGCGTCTGCCCACATCCTATCTGCGATTCATTTCCACGCCGCATACATGAATATAAATGTTGCAGCGGGTGAGCCTGTCATCGTCCTTATTCCTGTCCTGTTCCTGCCACACGATGGCGAATCGAAAAAAGCCTCTTGCTGCTATTGAGTTATAATATAAGCATAGCGAGGGTCGTGGCAGATCGCCTGACAGGTCTACACCACCCGCAATCCTGTTAGCTATACCCTTCCCTTCCCCTCCCTTTCCACGGTCCCTCCTACCGCATACTGCACATCATATGGCATTTTCTTTGCTTCTTTTCGTGGGCAGATGGAGTGGAGGGGGGCGTATGGCAATTTAGCCTGTTGTTTGCCAGTGGGCGGGCAAATGGACAGTGAGCAACTACCATAAACGCAGCAACAACAAACAATGGCAGCAGCAGCGACAACAACAACACCAACAACAACAACAACAACAACAAAAGGAAGGAAAAGCAACGCTAAATAAACTATGCAAGAAATGTATGCAAATTTTATGCAATGTCGAAGCGCTTATAAATGAGTACCTTGCTGTAGTGTGCGTGTGTGTGTTTGTGTGTGGGTGTGTGTATATGTCTGTTTACGAAAGGTGTGTCCATGAAATCAGCGGGAGAAATGAAAGCCCAGATTGTTGAAACAAAACAAAGCAAACCAGAAAAATAAAAATTAAAGGAGTTGGGAAAAACTTCGGTTGGAAAAAAGGAACTTAAAGCAACCATTAAAGTCGGAAGGATGCGAAAAAGGTAGGTACACAAATCGAAGGATAATTAATGGATAAAAGTACAACTTGCAAGAAACAAACAGATGAAGTTGCCGAAGAAAATCTCAGCTCAAATAAACGGCAATAAATTAACTCGAACTCTTTGGAGGAAAACTATGGGAGAAAGTTTCTGGGATTGTGACTTACTGAACAACAAGGATAATAATTTATAATATTGAAGGATGTTCATTATTGCATGCTATACAAATATAGGAAGGCTTTAAGTTAAGGATTGAATGAAATTTAAGGTTCAATTTCAACCCTCAAATTGATTGTTGCCTAAGAGCAATTGAATCCTACATGATTTATAGCAGTCAGCTTTTGTCACCCGCTTATCCCTCACTCTCCATTCACCAAGAAGTGCTTTGCCTTAGTTCTAAACGAGTCACTCCATATCCTCCCTCCCCCCCTCCGATGACCAATTATATTGACCATAACAAATGAAGGCAGGGGTCATAGTTTGACCTCAGGACAATCCGTTTTGCATGCATTTCCCCACACTCAACTCTCACCCTGAGACCCAGCACAGCCCCAAATCTCCGAGCTCTCCATTCCTTAAAATGTGGAAAATTTAAAGCTGACCAAGTCAAAATATTGCATCGGTCAACTATTCGGAAGTGCGGTCAAGTCTCGGACCGAGGAACACAAACCGCGTGCTCGCTGCTGCGGTCAGACTGCAATTTGTGTTCCATTGTTCCACGAGAGGCCAGGACTTGGGATTCCTTTTTCCTTTTTCCTTTTTCCTTTTTCATTTTCTATTTTCCTTTTTCTTTTTCATTTGCGTGCAAAAGTTTTTCTCAGTGTGTTTTGCTTTCCTTTCCTTCGAGAACAAATGTTACTTTAATGTTGCGGTTGCTGCCGCTGCCAGTGCCACCGCCGCCACTGCCGCTGACGATCCCATCATGTGGCTTCCACAGGCTGAGCAGTGCATCCCCGTCACATTATGGCTATCATTTCCGGCTAACAGCAATAGCAACAACAACAACAGTTTCCCGTTCAACTGCTTGCTTTGGCTAATGTGATTGCAAAATGGCGTGCATCCGGTTGCTGCAGTTGAATCTCCGCTGCGGCCACAGGGCAAAGCCACTTACCAATTGATGTGATGTCCTCGTTCGGGACAAAACAACCAATTTGTATGACCAAAGGATCACCGCGTAATCCCCGGGGAGTGCTAACTAATGCGTGTGTCTACTTCCTCAGTAATAAACATTTCGAAGATTAATCGTTTGCATAATCGTCGTCCTCGCAGTTCTCGTCCTTCGTACTCTTCATTCCGTTGCTCACACGTTTCTTCAGTTGCTTCTGATTTACGTTGCGTATACGCAATATTTATGGCACATTCCATTTAATTGTGCGTTAGAATATTTACGCACACTTGCCACTTCCCTTGCCTTACCCCCACCTCCCTCCTACCTTCTACCTCCAACCACCCACAACCTACCACCTACCACCTACCAGACCCTTCCGCTCCTCCCCCTCTTTCTGCTCGTCCATCTCACTCTGATAAATACTGGACACTTGAATTATTAGCAAACATTAATTTTTCGTTACCTCTGACCTTAGGTCCTTCCGCCACCACCCACACTCACACCCGCACAAGGGCAGAACCAAAGCTCAGACGGTATTAGGCCACAAATTTCTCTTTCCTCTCTCACTTTTTTTGATAGTTGCGTCAGGAAAACTAAGCACCTCCCACACCTTTGGGAACTGACACTTTCAAGCTGAACGCTCGCTGATTGACCATAGAATTACAGCCCTGTTGTCGGTTGTAGGCCCCAGAATGGTAAGTGGTGGTGGGTGATGGGTGGTGCAGGGTGTTTGGGGGCAAGTGAGTGAGCCATGGTTGGTGGGTGGGCGGAGTTAAGGGCAACTTTGCGGTTGCAAAATTTATGTTGTGGGCGCTCTGAGGGATAGGCAAAGACGCAGTTAAGTAGGTGAAAAATGGTTCAAGAGACAAGCCAAGGAGTGTCATAGGCCTAGATAAGCAATTGCTACCTTTGGGTATAGTTCAAGCAACGGTAAAGATAATGGCTTAACGGCTTCTGGGCTAAGAGCTTGTACTTAAGAGCCCGTCCAACATAAATCTTTCCAAGACAAATTATAGTTCCAACTCGTCCACATTACGGCAATCATCTTAAATATTTAAGCGAAAACTTAATTAATATAAATTTTATATAAGACTTTTCTCTACATGGGTGTGGGTGTGTGTGTGTGTGCGTGTGGGCGACTGTGTGTTGGCATCGATGCTAATGAGTTAAATGGGTTCCAGAGAAATGGTTTCTACTCAAAGGATATATCCAATATTACAAGGACAACAGCTCATGGTTTTAAGTCCGATTCCACGAAAAAAAATAAAAGTGCCTTTGATGGAGAAGGATTTCAATTCTATTTTTATCTCTTTTTCAAGGATAACATCGATACTGTCGTTTAAATCCGTTAATTAAGTTCGAAGCAGCGTAATTATTTTTCCACTTTTCCAGATTACGGAAAATGATTTTCCAGCAATGAACAACTTATGCTGTGTTAACCAAGCTAAGAGTTGCACTTCAAGGACCAGCAAATTATGTCAAATGAAGAGTCCTTCCGCATTGTGAACAACTATTTCGAGGAGAAGAATATAAGGTACTTTTTAATGAAAACCCTGGACAGGAAGCGACAGCCAAGCTTAAACGACTACAGGATATGCTGATCCACGGACCACACACTAATACAAATACAAGCCAAGACACATACACACACAAATACATGACTCTTTACCCAATTAAATATCAAATGATAAAATATAAATAAAATATATGGAAAAAAAGGATAAATCTGCCAGTGACTCTCAACTCATTTTTTTAGTATAAAAATTAATTAGTATTTGTACTAGTTAAAGTATTTAGTCTAAGTATAAATTATCATTTATTTATCTAGTTTTTTGGGCAAGTATTATTTTATATAACTGCCAGGAACTTGGCTCTTTATTAATGCATTTCCAAGGTACTGATATACAAAACCCTTGGGATTTCTAACGGTTTAGCGTCGATATTAATTAACAATTTGTGTACAGTTATAAATGAATACGCGGACATCCGTTTTTAAGCCAATACTAATTAAAATTTTTGCCCCAGCGCTAAAGCGCGTAAGTACGCTTAATGCCAGGACATCCTCAATGGACAAATGGCCTGAAGTGCGACCACAAAGCCTCTTACCAACTGATGACCAGACAGCCAGCTGGTCATTTGGTTAACTGGTAAACTGGTTGGCTAGTTGGCTGGCCAGCTCCTCGCTTAGTCCTTTGACTGACCAAATTAACCAAATCAGTGGAAAAGCACACAATGAATAGGCTTAAAGAGCCGCCCGGGCGAACAAAACGCATAACATAATCAATGACTGTCGAGAGAGGCGTTCATTTTAATTTGGGTAATTAAAAGTGCGAAAATCTAAGCGAAGCGACAGAAAAGAGAGGAAGAGAGGGGGGTGAGTTGGCAATGCGGGGAGACTGATCAGAGGGGATGTATTCAAAATGTTCACAAATCAAAAATTAAATACGTAAACTAATAAACCGTTCGACGGGGCGTATGAGCGATGTGTTTGATGCTCATCCATTTGGCAATTAAGCCGCCTGCACATTTGAAGTGTATGCATTTTTTTTTTTTCATTTTTGTATATATATATATAGATTATGTCCTTTCATTTCTTTTAGTGTAATTAACTAGCGGGCGCATAATTAAAATTCGAATTTTACTGCTGGTCGCGCGCAGCGGGAGGGACGTAGATGCTTTGTTTATCCGGGGCCCACAGGAGCCCGGTTCACATGGCAGCCAACAATGGATAATGGACAATCCCTTGCTATCCTTTCGTCTCCGTCCCCCGTTCTCTGATCTGCCTTGCTACCTTTCTACACTCTCTCTCCTCCCCCTACCACCCTTTTGACTCTTTCAATCCTTCTCTCCATCTGTGTGCCATTGGTCCACACATTTGCTGACTGACTTTTCTGCTCATTATTAGTTGGCCCTGGCGACCATTAGTTTGGAGCTTTGTGTGTATGAGTGATATTATATAACACATATCGTTAGTTCCCTGTGTGTATGTGTATGTGCCTGTCCATCTGTGTGTTCTGTTTGCGGTTTTAATTATGCGCGTGCAATGGACACAATGGACAGCGAGTCGCATGAGTTGCAGCTGATTGAAGCAAACGTTGCAAGTCGAGCATTAAGCGGCGTTCAATACCCTACAATTTAGCTGAAAGGGTATGCAGGTTGGCATAGCTGAGGCTTACAAGAATTAAGCAAAATTTTAAAAATAGACAGCCAAGAAATGATCACAGTTAAAAGAGAGACTGAAAGCAGTTAGAACCCTTGTCTTTGGTATACCCCATAAGTGAAGCGACTTCTTCAATTTTGACTTATTTACAGGGTATCACAGTGCAGTCAACATTCGGATGCATTACACGTTGTGAACAACATATGAAAGTGTCCGCTGAATGATAACCGAAATGTGTAGCAGAGCGCATAATTTTTGATTATGTCCATATGAGCATTTCAGAAAGAGAGACAGACAAGAAAAGTGTGTGAGAGAGAGGGAGGAGGAGAAGGAGAAGGAGAGGAGAAGCGGCCATTACAATTTTCATTTTCATACATGAAAAGCTAATTTTGAATGCGGTGGGCGCATGATTAACATTTGAGCAAATAGTTTTCAACAATCCTAAGCCCAATTAAAATTTTCCAAAATTTAATGCAATATTCCAGGAAAATTCGGAAAATCAGTTTCAATCTGTAAGTAGTTTTTCTACCTTTTCGACCTTTGCCTGACTTTATGGACACCCAAATCTCTTATGACAGTCAGTTGGAAAGTTCTGTTCGGTTTGACATTTCAATTGTAGAAAATAGGAAGCAGATTTTTCTTTCATTTCTCCCCCCCTCCATTTCCCATCCACTCGTCACGCTTTTTCCTAGTACCAAATCTAATTTTATAAGGTTTTATTTTTTTTTTTTTTCATTTCTACTCATTTTTTTCTTTTTTGCTTCCGTCAATAATTTTTCACGCGCCAATGGCGTCAAATAGCCTAAGGCATCTCAGCGACACACGTACCACCCCCAACCACACCAGCCCCTTGGCCCATCTTTACGCTTCTCTAGCGCCCGTGGAAATGTCATGTCGCTGTCAAAATGGGAAGGAAGGAAGAAAAAAAATATATATATGTGTAGGAGGAAAAGGGAGGAAAACGCGGTTGTATTGTGTGTTGACTTGCATTTGACAAGTTAATGAATTTTCCATTTTCATGGGTTTCCCCGCCCCGCACCGCCCCTTTAAAACATTGTAATGACATTTGCGAGCAATTCATCAGCGTAAATCATTTTGCTCAAGTGGCGCCCTCTATAAAAAAGGAAGCCGCTGTGAACTTGGGGCTTAACCCTAATACGTGATCTCCGCAACTCGGGCGATATATAAGAAATTTTCGCGCTTAACGCTTTATGAGAAAAGTTTTTTTTCTTCCCAACACCAAAAACAAAAAGTGGCACAAAAATGGCCGCTACGTGCGACAACCGAACGACCGAATAAACGAATGAAGGGAAATGTGAAAACAAGTAAGGCCTCGTAACTGTCTGGCAACGCTGGACCAGTCAAGGCACACAAAATTTTTTTTTTTCTGTTTTTCTTTCCTTTTTTTTTGACAATGCGAAAGTTTTTCTTCATGGAATATGTTTGGTGAAAAACTTTTATTATTATTATGTTATGAAGAAAGGTCAGAGGGGCGAAAGTGAGCAAGAAAGAGAGGGTGATGGAGAGGGGGAGAGACAGGATACAGGAAGGTAGAAAACAGAACATGGCATTACGTCAAATGTATGTTCCTTTTATTATATATATTTTTTTTGTTTTCTTGTATTGAGGAGAATGTGCCCCCTCCCTTTCCAGCCCACCTCCTACCCGGAGTCCTTGTCAAGGATATATGTGTGTGTGTGTGTGTGTAGATTTTACTTGTAATTTGCTTTTATGCTTTATCGCTTGCTTGATTTTTATTACGATTATTATCGTGGGAATTACGTAGCAAGTTTTGGACCTTCTTTCAGTGCTTATTTATTTCCCTATCAGCTTTTCTTTCATTCCCCTCTGTGGTGAGGGGTAAAGGGGAAAACAGAATTTCAGTGTTTTGTGTGAAAATTTTGTAGTGATTTATTGGGTCAGCGTTGGACTTGATGTGCCTTCTGATGGATAAATCCTGAACCAGCTGCTAAAACAGGAACCCAATGCCAATTGATGGGTCAAAGACTGTCAATCAAGCTTCAAGCTAAGATTAACTAAGGGCACAAAACAAAACCCACCCAAAGCTTTCTATACAGTAAATATAAAGCTCTTAAATCTACGACTCACGCACAAAATCAAAAGGAAGCTCCTTTTCATTGTTTTTTTTTTTTTTTTTTCTGTAGCCAATAAATAAAACTTACCTAAAAAGAGAGAGAAATATTGAGATATTAGTAAGGATTTATAACAAAGAAATATATACAAGAAATTCTTATAAAAAAAATAAAAATAAAAATTATAAATAAAAGAAATAAATAGAGCATTCTTAATAATAGCTACATATCCTAGTCAATAATTAAAAGTCCTTCTCAAAGACTACAAAATTTAATTAAATTTTAAGGTACTTGAAAATTGAATCTCAGTTGGTGCCCTTTACGATTTGAAAAACTTTCAGAGCTTTAAGTTTCCAGACCCCAGGAAACATTTTCTTTTTACTTTTCCTTTTTTTTTTTGAACTATTTTCCTAATCTGCCGCTTCATCTCAGTCACTCTTTATCTTCGTCTGAGCATATTGCGTGATTCGTTCAATCGATTTTCCTGTGGACAACGCTGCGCCTTTTAACAACTGAATTTCCTGTAGGCTGAATTTTCATCTTTAGCCCAAAACTCATCCACAAAGCGGCTGAAAATTGTTTTTTCTTTTGCTTTGTTTTTCCGATTTTTTTTCTCGTGCAATTGCCGTGCGAGTAGATGAAAACCACTAAAGCCACAAAAGACTCGAAGACCTTAACTAAAACAAAAGCAAAAAGAAGCTTCTGGGTGAGCTGCAAGTGCAGCGCCATCTAGCGGACATATCAACGTTGCTTAGCATTGGCAAAAAGGAAGTAGATTGTGTGTGGGTGCGTGTGTGGGTGCGTGTGTGTGTGTATACGTGTCTGTTTGCGTTCGTATGACATGCAAAAAGCACAGCTAACAATGCGACGTCGAATCCTCCCACGAGTCTTTGCAGATGAGCCTGTTGCCAAGAGGATCCAACACAAAAGGCCACTAAAGAGCTGCACACATGTGTATTTACCTGTGTGTTGAGATGTGTATGCATATGTGTGTGTGTGTGTGTTTGCATGTGTGGATATCCAACAGTGGAAGTCAAGCACTTGTGATATGCAAAGAACAAAATCTAAATTTAATGACCAAGTAGAATAGACACCCAAATCGTGTGTGTGCGTGGGTGGGTGTATGTCTCTTGTATAGGTGTGTGTGCATGTGTTTAAGGCGTGCCACTTATGTTAGTCGAGTGTTTGCGTTTGGCTACGCTTAGCTAACAGCATGCGTCTCCTTTTTGCAATTGGATATGCCTTTTTGTACTGAACGACCGGCCCCATGTTAATGTTGACAATGGGGAGCCAAGGACATGACACGTGGCAGAGCAGGAGTACTCGGGGCATCGATGATGATGAAGAGAAAGCAGGCGGATTGTGAGACTGAATGCTGGCTGCTAGATTGCAAGACAGCAACGGCTCTTCAACTGCCTGCCCCATCGACCATCGACCATCGACCATCGACCATCGCCTGCTGCCTGTTGTCCATGTTGATGGAGTGTTGTCATGGCGCATCGTTAACTTTGCAACTAAGTTGAGCACACAAACACACACACACACGCAGATACAGGCATACAACAAAGACTTACAAACACTCACAAAAACAAGAGCGAAACGACAATCGACATTGGCATCGACATCTCGACACGGACATGCAACATCATCGTCATCGGCATCGGCATCGACATCAGCATCGACAACGACAACAACAACGACAACAACAACGGCAATGGCAACGGGAACAGCAATGGCATCAGCTTCCACACATTGTGGCATGCATCATTCAGTACCTCCGTCCGTCGCTCTCACATATTATGGCAAATTATGACACTGACAATGCCCAGGCATCTCCTACCTGCCTGCGGGCTGTGGCACATGCAAAACGGTGTCACATTTCTTAACATGACCTGAACGACAAACAGTATCACTCACACAAAGCAACATACACACACACCAACACACACACACACGCATAGTCATACACACTTATATACACGTTGCTGCCATTGCTGACTCTTGTGGCATGATTGCATGCAATTTGTTGTGGCATGCCACATAAATTTCCGTGCCATCCGAATAAATAATGCATACAAATGCTTTCCAGGATTTCAAATAAAAAAAAATCCTCGACTTACTCCAAAAATTTCCCCCCCATATTTTCCAGATTTAACGCAAGTTTTCACTATTTTCCATTAACTAAATTAGAAATCCAAATTGAACTTTTCATTGGAAAAGTAAAGGTGGACGATTTTCCATTGGAGAAAGACACAGATGGATTTTCTTAAGAGTGAAGATTTTGTTAAGACGCGACTTTGAAGACTTGACAGATATTTTTTTTTATATTTCTTTTTAAGATAATAAAAACTTAAAATAATAAAAGTTTAATTAATTGTAAACTTATTGAAATCGAAAGAGGAAAAACCCCAGGCGAGTTTCCAGCTGAAATCAAACTGATTTTTGGTTCACCCAAGACCCGTGGCCATTAAGACGCTTCAATCAGTGCCACAGCCACCAAAGTGTGTATGTGTGTACCCAATGTGTCTATGACTATGTGTGTGTGTGTGTGTGAGTGTGTAAGTAAGGCGAAAGAAAGCTAAATGCCAGAGTGCAAAAAGTGTTGCATACTTGGCAGCGCCTTCCACTTGTCCTTGTTGTCGTTTTCACAGTTGCTGCCACTGCAACTGCCGCTGGAACTGCCGCTGCCGCTGCCACAGCCACTGCCACTGCCACTGCAGTTGTTAAATTTTATTTTCATTACAAATGCGTTGCTTGTTTATGTGCAGCACACAAACTAAAGTAAATACCGTAAAATAAAATAGCATAAAATAAAAAAAAAAAAACAAACAAAAAAAAAGGAACGAAAGGAAAAGCTCATGGGGAGAAGAAGCATGGGAAACGAAAAGAAAAGAAAATCCTTTTAGAGAACTACTTTTCCTAGTTTTTCCTTTTATCCTTTTTTCCATTTTAAGTTTTTTTTTTTTTACTTTTGTTATTGTTTTTTTTATCCTAGCCACGCTTTTAGTTGTTTTTCTTTGTTTATTGTTTTGTTATCCTTAACTATATACTTTATTTGTAGTTGCTTTTTTACTGTTATCCTTGTTGTTGTTTTCTCCGCTATTTCGCTTTGTTTTGCATCACAAATGACTTTTGCAGTGTTACGTGCGAGCATTTTAACATTTCAACATTTTCATTGCGCTTGACTGATGAAATTTATGTGCATATATTTCTATTCTGTACATTTTGTTGTTTTTGCATTCAGGATGGGAGATCCTGCGGCATTCATTCATGCGTTTCGCATCGAAAAGGAAGACAATATAAACAGGGGACTACCAAAGAGTGAAAGAGTGAGAGGGGGGAGTGGGGGAGGAGTTAGTGAAAATTCAGATTTCTGAACAGCATCCCCCCCCTCCAACCTCCTCCCTCCTTCAACCACCCAAAACTTTCCGCACTTTTTCAACATCAGAGTTGCAGTTGATTTCGTGCTTCATGCATAATTACGGACACGAGAGTGCACACACATGTATTCACACACACATACACATACATATATATAACTTATACATATATACATTTTGTTGTACGGCATTCATAGTGCGAATCGTCAATGTGGCATATAAATCAAATACAAATCACGGAGAGCTCCAAACATCCAAATATTTGACGTGATTGTCGGGCTGCGGCTGAAAGACCTGAATCCCAAACTGAGTTCCATTCGCGTTTAACATAAACCAATCAAATGCCGGAATTATTTAAATATAAATTTGATTTTTCGTAAAAAAGAAATATGTGAATGAAACTTAAATAAAATACATAAATAAATAAATAATATTGTATTTATGTATTTATTCAAAGGAGGCAACATTTCAGGATGTGAGAAGTACATATAAAAATATCGAGGGCTTTCAAATAATAAAAAAATAGTTAACTCATTTTTGGACAATATTAAAAATAAAAATCTTTTTCTAAATAAATAATTTAATAATTTAAAAAAAAAATAAATATATTTTTTATATTAAAATATTTATTATATTATAAATAATTTGATTTCTTTAGAAAAGGAAGTTTCTTTTTAACATGTATCAATATTTTCACCATGCCTGTAGACTTAAATTGTATGTCGTATAAGAAAATCCCCAAAGCAACTGTTACACTATTAAAATCTTAAACTTAAAAAAAAAACTCACTAAACTTTTGACATCATTTTTGGTGTCAGAGTCAGACATTAATCCATTGAAAGGATCTGTTATTGTCTTTAATAATTTATGCCCAAAAATTGTAGGGATTATCTTTTTAAAGTGTTTTCAACTCCTTTCAAACTTTATCGCCATGCCGCCGCCGCCCTAGGAGAACATCCTTTGCAGGATATTTTAATAATTTAAATCCCTACTCATTCACCGAATGGAGAGGGGAAGAGAGAGGGAGAGGGAGAAAGGAAGAGAGAGAGCGGGATAGTGAGCGGTCAGCGAGGCAGTTTTCCAGGACATTTTCAGCATGTAGTTAAATTGTATTTGAAAAGTTTTTGCTGCTCACTTTACAGGACATTTTGGGCAATCAAAAGTTTTGGGATTATGTAACCCCAAAATGTTAATGCTCAGAGTGTAAACGTTAGAATTCAATTAAAATCAAATGTGTTGCAAGCCATTGTTGCATAAACTTTGTGCTACAATCTTTTTCAATGGGGGGGGCACTTCGGTCAATTGTAAGCAATTAAAAGCGTTGCAAGCGACGAACAAGAAAAGTTTTAAAGGATTTTTGAGAAAACATTAAATATACCAAAAACTTAAAGGCTTTGCCAAGGATTAGAGGCAGGTAAAGGGGAGGGTGGAGGGGGGTGGGAGGTTGGTCCTTACAACTCAAGTGTATTCCTCCTCAAGTTGGAGCTCTCAAGGAAAGTCACGTGGCATGAACTTAGGAAACATAAGCAATTTCTGGGGCTAACCTTGTTGTTGTTGTTGCTACTGTAAATTTTGTTGTAGTTGTTGTTATTGTTATTGTAAATTGTTGTTGTTATTGTTATTGTAAATTGTTGTTGCGGCTGTTCTTTTGAATTGTCGGTTATTGTTATTGTTATTATTATTGCTATTATTATTTGCAGGGATTTTGGATTTATGTTAGCTTAAGTGTTGCCCGCCCTCGCCCACGCCCCCCCCCCCCCCCCCCCCCCATCATCCATGCGCCCACGCGTCCCTTTAAATCTCATCATCAGCGTGATATTTGTTTTGCTGTTGCTGTGCAACTTTTCGTTGCATGCTTTTTGGGGCCGCTCGCAACAAAATGGCGTCCATTGCACACATACACCCCCACACCCACACCTACACACAAAATGGCTGCCAGGCAACTAACAACGCAATTGCAGCAATTGAGGCGTGCTCCAGGCAGGCCTAACAAGAATAGATGAGAGTGTGTGTGGGTGTGTGTGTGTAGGCGCATGGGCGTGTTTGTTGCGTGCGAGGGGCGTGAATATATAACCGTGTGGGCAGACGCTTGACTGCGTGTGCGTGTGTGTGTGTGTGTGTGTGTGTACAGTAGGGTGCATATGCGGCACATGGATTTATTTCGGGGAGTAAGAGTAATTAATAGCTCTCAGCACATTGTGCTTGGGGCCTCATTATTGTAGTTGTAGTTGTTGTTGTTGTTGTTGCTGGCGGTGGAAATTTTTGCAGTAATGGAAGCTATTGTTTTTGTTGTTGTAGCACTCTTTTGATTGTTGTAACTTTTGTTGTTGTTGTTGTTAATTTAGATGGGCCAGGCAGCTAGTAATTAAAAGATTAATTTTTAATGTGCGCTTAGTGCGGGCAGCAAGAGATTTGAGAGAAGATGCCGTTGGCACTGACTTCATAAAAATAAAAGGATTTAAGCCGCTGCAGTTGCGACTAAAACACACACATACACAAGGATAGTGATGCTATACACACATACTTTTATACAGAGACAGATTGAAATTTATGCCCCGTGTTACGGATTTTTCATCATCATCCCAACTGCAACTTTATGAGCAATTCCATTTTCTGTCTCCTCTCCCCTCTCACCTTTAATCGGACCATCTCGCTCTCCCTATCCCCATATCCTTCCATATCCTTGCATCTGTCGCTCTCTTTCTCCGCATTCCGTGATACTATCTCACTCTACTGCAGCAGAGATTGTTAAGGATTTGTTTAATTTTTTATTATAACGCGCTCGAGGTTTTCCTTTATCCATTTTCCGCGCTCTTCCCCGCCCCCTTTTCCTGCTGCAAATTAAATGTGCAAAACCTTCAATTTTTAATGCATTTATCCCCGTCGCGAAAGCATATTTCATATTTTTTCTTTCTCTCTTCTTTATTTTGTTTTTTCTTTGTTTTTTTTTTTTACTCTCTTTCGAGTTTTGTGCCCGTTGCCCAGGCACTTGATTAAAAAATCAGACCTGAGCCTCTGGCCAGCGGCAAAAGGTAGTCAATTTAATATTAAATATAAAATATTTTCCATTTTTTTTTTCTACGTTGCGCAATTTGCATTTTTCGGAGTTTTCATCACACAAGAGAGGGGGTAAGGGGCGGAAAAAAGGACTTAATTCCGTTCGCTAATGAAGAGCAAAGAACGTGTAAAAGCGTCAATTGATGTGGATGATAAAGTCGTTAATAATTGAAAAGTTTGTTTTTTTTGCTTTTATTTTTTGGTTTTTATTTTGATCCTTATTAATTGGATTGATTAACTTGACAGCTGAAATATTTGCTCATCAAATATTTATAAAATTACCGGATCGGATTTCAGCAGCAAACGAGATATGAATGCAAAAATAATAAAATAAAAATATGCGAGCAAAAAATAACAGTAAAAACTGCATAAATTAATTTAAAATATTGACAAATACTTAAAAAGTATTATAGGAACACATTAAGAGGCAGGAAGGATAATGCAACCGACGGCAATGCCTTTAATAATACAAATTACTTAAACAAAATTAATCCAAATTTAAAATTTAATTTTTTAAAGTTTTCGAGTGAATAAAAAAAAATCAAACATTTTAAAATAAAATCTGCATTAAATCTAAATTTGGATTCCCACTGGAAATATATTTAAATAAAATAAAATAAATGATTCCTGTGCTGCTATTTCGAAGTCCTTCGCTCATAAATCACTTTTTTATCAACGCAAACGTAAAATAAAATATTTTTCCCACAATTTTCCTATAAATTTCCTTCCTTGAACAACCTCAAATTTATGTCGGAAAATATTAATTGCCATTTGCTGTTTGTTGCTTATCATCTGTCCTTTTGACCATCCATTTGCTCCTTGTCCTGCCATCCTTAACGGCGTCAACAGCTGCCAGTCGCAGCTTCTCGCTTCACATTAATTTTCCAAACACCCCCACCCCCGGCATCCTCCGCCCTTCCACCCTTATACCACAAAAGTAGCCAAAACTCTTTCATTTATTTCTGTTTTTGTGTTTTTTTTTTTGTTTACAGTCGCCGAGGCAAAAGCGCGCATAATTAGCAACAATGGAAAAACAAATAACAAACAAGCAACAATAACAACTCAAACAACTAAAACAACTAAAACAACTACAGCAGCATCTAGTTGGACAGGCAATTAGTAAGCTTAAGAGTGCGTACCATTCCCCATCACAGTTTCTGGCAACCCCCCACCCACCCGCCCTACACTCTTTCTAACGTTTGCTGAACCAAATAAACTTGACAAATTACACGCTCCGTTTACTTGAACCCAACGACTGCCAACCTCCACTTCGACCGCCGCTGGTGTCGACCCGTTGGAAATACAACTCAAATTTTTGGAAATTTGATACAACAGCAAAAACTCAACAACAACAACAAAGCCACCAACAAAACAACAACAACAACAACAACTTGAATGCAATATGCAACCGCTGAGTGAGTAACGTGTGAGGGCAAGGGAAAAATCATGTGTCATGTGGGTGACGATCGCAATGCGCACCCAAAGTGTCGACTCGGCAGTTATTTTCATGTTTGTTGCTTAGTTAGCCAAGCGTGTGACAACAATAACAACAACAACAACAACTGTTACAGCAACTAAATCAGTTATCATATAGGCAACATATAGATCACGATTTCCATACGCCTTTCCTTCCAGTTGCTCGAACTAAAAACCACAAAAGACTTAAACCTGATTAAACTGCGGTTAATGAGCCACTCGCCAGTTACAACAGTGCGCACTAAAAGTATGACAGCCACCTACATGATCAGTGACTCCCCTGCACTGTGCATTCGATATCAGTTGTCGTCTTGGGTAATGGAGAAAAGCGACAAGTTCAACCGCAACCCCAGAGATTCAATGTCGATGCGGTAGGAGAGGTCGACTTCGAGGACAACGGGGTTGCGGTGAGGATCACAGCATTGAATCACAGGTGATTAATAACTGATAATAATTATCACTGCAATCCAATCAAGGACATTGCTACCTACCCACAGCACAATCGACAACCCACCCATCAACCCATCCACCCACTTCCACATTTGATGTCTGATCAAAGCCAGGCAGCTCCCAAAGCTGCCCAGGAATCTACATGATTTGCATTTTCTGTCAGTTTTGTAACCCCCAAATTAAGTTTCGGTGATATCTACTGAAGGTAAATAATTAATAAAAAAAAAATTTATAGAATATGTGTAATATGTAAATATATATGTATATATATATATATATAAATATGTATATATATGTGTTAATTATAGATGACTAATAACAAGAGAAATTTTAAGTCTAAGAAAATTCCCAATGAAGTCATGAAATGGTCAATGAGAAAAAAGGACCGAAAGTGCCAAAAGGATGAGGTATGTGGCCAGGGCAACAAAAGCTTAGCCAAACTGAAACCACAAGCCAAGGGAAATGTACCTTTCTGGCTTTTGAGCAGTGTGGATGAACCCAAAGGCTACTCCTTAAAGGCACGACATCGACGACGTACGATGTTCTGTCTTAACGGAATGCATGAAACTGTGTCCAAATCCGAGCTCAAGATGTCGCCCCTGGTGAGGGGCCTAAGGTTAAGCATTTGTGTGGAGCACACACGTTTTCCCATCGTCTCCAAGGTATCAAAGACCTTGGGCCTTGACAATGTGCCGGAGCACCGCTTGTGGAACGTTCAGTGGTGCGACAATACACCACATTACGATCTCTTGAAGAGAATGAAGCGATTCCAGCAGATTAATCATTTTCCCGGCATGAACGAGATCTGCCGCAAGGATCTGCTGTCCCGCAACTTGAATCGTATGTTCAAATTATTTCCAAACGACTATCGCATCTTCCCCAAGACATGGCTACTGCCCACCGAGTGAGTTGAGGTGTAAAGTGTGTGTGATCCTTTCTCTAATCCTTCTAGTCCCTTTCGCTCCCATCGCAAATCAGCGCCTTCGAGGTTAGTGCCTATGCTGCAAAACATAATCGCACCTTCATCTTCAAGCCCTACTCCTCGGGACAGGGGCGTGGCATTTGGCTAACCAATAACCTTAAGAATGTCGGCAAACACGAGAAGCTCATCTGCCAGACTTACATTGAAAAGGTGAGTGTATTCCCCGCCATTTGAGTCCTCCCGTGATAAACTGTTTATTTCTCCACCACCCCGCCGCCAGCCGCTGCTCATCGATGGCTACAAGTTTGACTTGCGTGTCTACACGTTGATCACCTCTGTGGACCCTCTGCGCATCTTTGTGTACAACGAGGGTCTAGTCCGATTCGCAACTCACAAGTACAAGCCTCCGGCAATGGATAATAGTGGGAATATGTTCATGCACCTGACCAACTACTGTGTCAATCGCCGGAACACGAGCTACGATGCGGGCCAAGGTGACGATTACGGCTCCAAGCGAAAGTTTGTGGCATTCAACAAATGGATGGGGGATCACGACTACAACGCAAAGGATTTCTGGTTGAGTGTGGATGATGCGATCAACAAGACATTGATCAGCGCGTGGCCTGTCCTAAAGCATAACTATAATATGTGTTTTCCCAAGCACGACAGGATTCAGGCCTGCTTCCAGCTGTTGGGCTTTGATATACTCGTCGATTGGAAGCTCAAGCCGTACATTTTGGAGGTCAATCACACGCCTAGTTTGTTTGAAGATGAGGTTGTCGATCATGAGGTGAAGCGACCATTGATCAGGGACACACTGAACTTGCTCTGCACTCGGCTGGTGGACAAGGAGGAAATAATACGCGAGGATCGTGCTGAAACTAGGGACCGTCTCCTCCGAAATACAAGACGAAAAAGTGATCCTTCGAACAGATCAGCGGGTGGTGATGACACATCACAAAATGCCGGCACTTTTGACTCGTTGGCCCAGCAAATTGCCTGGGAGCAGACACATCTGGGCAACTACAGACGCATAATGCCACCCGATCAGAAGGAACAAATTGCCTATTACCACAAGTTCAACAGCAACCAAGAGAAAAGGGACACTCCCGTAACCCCAAGTTCCATGAAACTCCGGCATTTGGCCTTGAAGGATATAGGAGGAGACCAGGTGATAGCATTCAAGCAATTCAAACGCATGGAGTCTTTGACAAATCCCGTTTCAAGACTATACTCAGGACATTTACGCACGAGGATGCGTAACAAGGGTTTGGCGGTACAGAAACGAAAGCATATACCCCATAGTCATCGCTGCTCAAGACTGGCACGTGAGTCCCGCAAGGACGCCGAGTTTCTAATGAAGAACGGCATTAAATGTTCGGCCGGTACTCGGATACCCGAGCAGCATAACAGCTCGACGAAGATATCCAGCTCAAGCACATATCGGAATGAGACGATGCTCAAGCGATGTCCCAAAAAGAACTTGCCAACCAAGTCGAAAAAGCCAAAGAAATTGCCGAGAAGTGAAAGTTCCAACCACCTCGAACTTGAGTGTCTCAACAACGCCATTGCCCGAAGGCAAATGGCCTTGGCCAGCCTGTCAATGAATGAAGTGGAGTGTCCGCTAAGCGATTGGGTGCCCGAGTCCATTACCCGACAGGATAGACTCATGCATCAGCAATGGCGTGAAAAGCGATCCTCGCCCTCGGAAATCGAGCGGCTTAGAAAGACGGCAAGTTACACTAGTCAACAAAAACATCGAATTTCGCGTGCTAATACAATGACTCTTCCAGCAGATCTTCACCGAGATGTTCGAGCAGGGACACCTCACCAAAAATGATATTAGGCAAAGTCCTGATATCCTGTACAGTATACTGCATAAAAAGTCTTTGTTGTTGTCGGGTCAAGTGAGTTAGTGTGTCCGTTGAAAGTAAATTATGTCCTTGGGATGTGTAAATTTTAAACGTAAGCCCAAGAAAATTTTGTCTTCCTTTAAATCAAAATATTTTTTTTTTATTTTTATTTTAGTCGAAATTATTCGCGAAATTCTTTGTTCAGAAAGGACCTCATTTCGTTAACCGTCGGAAAGTGGAAATAGGATAAGTGAAGTCAAACATTGGATCCATGAAATAGGCAAAATTTTACCAAATTGGCCATATGGGAATTTAAAATTTTGCGAAAATGACAAAAGTTATCGAAGTGGGGAAATTTTTTTGAAATTTAATGATTGGATGTAAAAAAAAAAATTGGATGTAAAAATTTATAAAGTTTACAAATTAAAAGTACGGAAAGTCTGGAAAGTATCCCATAGTTTATTACCATATACAACACACCTTGCAGACAGTTGCACGTACTTTTAAGGATGTCAAAAGTTCAAATCCATAAATTGCATATTTGAAAAGATTTCCTTAGGACAGCCTTAAGTCTTTTGAACATAACTTCGCAAAAGGTTCCTTCTTCCATTTCCTTTATTTCTCACAGTCCCAGCTCCTCCTCCTTTTCCTACACCGACACCCACACCCATACCAACCCACACACCACCCTCAACCTATAAAACATTCTTTATGCATTCGACACAAACGGCGAGGCCCATAAAAGCAAAGAAAGAAAAAAAAAAAGAAGGAAGATGGGAAAGAAAATCGCATAAAATAACCCCATCGATTTGTCAGAAGTTCCATATGAAATACAAACCCAACTACCACTAGACCAGACTCCAAAAGCCCCAAACGTCGGCTACTAACACGAACCTCCTTCACTTTGATCCTGTCGCATGCATAAACAAAACGCAACACAATACGCGGTTGTGTAAGGCCAAAGGAGGGTGAGTTCCCTTTGGGAGGGGGGTTGAGTTCTGGTCGGGGATGGGGATGGGTTCTTCAAAGCTGCATTATTGAAAACTGTAGATGCTTCGATTCGCTAAAAGCCGCCATATGCAAAATAGGCAGCCACAAACACACACACACACACACAGATACACACACACAGATACACACACACAGCTGCAACACAACACGCGCAGCCTGACTCCTGTCCCCTTCAACTCTACAGCCTCTGGCCATGTCTTTGGCAGCTTCCTAAGGACCTCTGTCTGTGGCTATGGCTATGGCTATGGCTTTGGCTTTAGCTTTGGCTTATGCCATCAACGCATGTCCTTCGAGTCGAGATTTTTTCTGCTGAAGGCTTTGGATGTTGCTGTTGTTGTTTTTGTTGCTGCTGTTGCAGCTGCCACTGCCATGTGTCACATATTGAAAATTGTGCAACAACAGCAACAGCGATGCCACCGCTGCCATCGCTGCCACAAGCGTTGCACATTCCATGGGTTTTGGCTTATGCCTCGATGGCTGCCACCATCCCGTGCCCCCGCTCGTTCCTGTTTCTGCCCACGCCACTGCCTCTGGCCAAGAACGTCGAACAACGGACTGATAAGCCATTCCAAAGAAGGGTTTTACATATGCCACCAGGCATGGCAGCATTGTGGCAGCAACTGCTGTCGCCTCTGCCCATGCCACTGCCAGTGCCACTGCCACTGCCCCTGCCACTTTTCCTGTTCCTGCCACCGCCTTTGCCACTTGCAATGCTGTTGTTCCTGCTGCTACTTTGCTGCACACATGGAGCACGCTTAATATTTGATTGAACATTGTTGCGCCTGCTGCTAATACTTTTATTGCATTCTCCTTCCTCCTTCTCCTCCCCACGCCCATTTAATTTCTATCTGCCTCTCGCTCTTCCCCCCTTTGCCATCTGGCCAGCTTTAAGCTTGAAGTTGCCAGCGGCGCATTTGGGCCACAAAGTTTTTCCTATGAATGCCCCGCCCCTTCTCACACACATCCACAACAGCATTTTCTTTGATGCTTTTAGTGTCGTCTTATTAAAAACTTTTTAATCTCATCCCCCTCCGCCACGCACCACGCACCCTGCACCCCGCACAAGACCCACATAATCCACCCACATTACTCTTTTGTTTCACGATAAGCTCTCAAATTTCCCCAACATCTCCATCTATGTGTCTACTCCTATTTCCCTATATCCCTCTTTCTCTTTGCCTCTTCCACTCTTCCACTCTTTCTCTCTTCCACTCTTTCTCCTTCTCTCTCTCTCATTCTTTTGCTTCTCATCTTTTGATGCATCTGAAGCTTTGGAAATGACTAAAACATAGCAAATGCAAAAGTTTAGCTTGTAATACATGCTTCATATCTATGTATGTGGCTGTGTGTGTGTGTTAGTATAAGCGTCTGTATTTATTCAAGTGTGCGTGTGCCCGTGTTTATTCAAGTTTGTGTGTGTGTGCGAGTGCTACATTGTTGACAAAAGTTGAGTCCGCTATTAGAGGTCGTTTAGCTTGCGATTACTTTAGACTAAGTCACTTCACGAGGCTGGAAAACTTTTGGTCCGCCTTCCGAAGTTCCAAAAGTTTTTCCAGTTTCCCAAAACATTCAAGTTTCAAAAAAATTCGATTTAGAAAAAAATAAAAAGAAATATTCATTTCAAATTGAACTGAACAAGTGAAGAAAAACTAACTTAGAGCTGACCTTGAAGAAGCTCAGTTGGAAAAAGTCCAATGAGGCGCATAAACATCAAGATTGAATTTCATTTTGGTATTAAATTTAAATTTGCACCTTTATTGAAAATTGAAAATTGATACCTTCCATCAATAATCAATGATAGTCCAATTCCAAACACTTGATATGCATATGAAAATTGGCTACATGTCGCTGGGAAAATCCGCTGACTGTAAACAACGTCGTAATGAAGCGACATTCGAGCACCTCAGCTCGGAAAATCGGAAAATATTTACACTTGATTCATTACATCGTATTTAATTTTCCTCGCTTATCAACAGTAAAACATGACGTTCACTCAATATCCCTTTTGCCAAAGGACAACATTAAGGAAACGTGCACAAGTGTCGAGGCGTATGAAAAAATATAAATTGCAAGGGATGTGGGAATTCGCGGAAAGTCAAAGACTGGATTTTCCAGGACACAGAAGCCTTTTAATTTGTGTCATAAAGAGGAAAAAAAAAAATAAAATCAAATGAAAAAAATATGGAGAAAAGGAATTGCTTAATTCCATGACAAACACTTCACGTCCTCTCAGCAGGACGACTTCAGCGACAACGACGATGACTTAAATCAACAAAAGAATTATGCCAGACAGAGACAGAGACAGAGCCAAGGATGGACGGACTCGTTCAGCGCTGGAAAATCTGCAAACAGGCCAGGCGAATATATAAATCCCGAAAGTCGGACTTAACGCCACACTGAACAACAAGAACAACAACAACAACAACAACCATTGAGAGAGATAGATGGGAAAAAAAAGGACCAAAAAGTCAGTCAGTCAGCGGGTGAAACAGAACAAAAAAATAAAAAAAAATGGCGGGGAGTACAGATAAAAGGAGCTTTTGCTTTTCCATTCGCTGCTGCTCTTTTCGAATTAACATGTCTGGGAATATATCGCAGGCTATATTCCTGTTTGTTCCTGCAGCAGGACGATGGCTCAAATAATTTGCAGTTTACAGTTTTGCGAGCTTTTATGTTGCATGTTTTCCACTTCACAGGATTTTATGTGCCACTACGCCTTTACTCAAGTGTTGCAAAATACAATTGCCAGCACACACGCAGACACACGCAGACACAGGCAGACACACACACACACACACATGCACACACACACACACACAAGCACACAAACACACTCACGCACTGCAAAAAGAAAAAAGGAAAATGCATTTCCGCGTTACAGTTTTTCCTCAGCCTTTGTTTGCACCGCCAAACGTTTTGCATTCGCACAAAAAGACAACAAACTGTGTCAGACATGACAAGCTCGAAGGAAGATATCCTGTAATCAAAGGCACTGACTATCGTTAAGGATAAAGGCTAACCTAGGATATCCTGTATGTACACCTTTAACAAATTGAATTTTCATTTAAAGGAGTTCACATTTTTTTAGTTTTCGATTCACAGGATATGCTTTAGTCGGTCAAGTGTGATTATCCTTCGAGCGTATCTGTAACTGTGTATTTGTTGTAGCTCGAATCTGTGCTGCGTCTCACATTGTATGGCAAACACTTGAGTGCTTTATGCATTCTTAACGTTTTCTCTTTTTTTTTATTTTTTTTTATCTTTTTTTTTATTTTTTATTTTTTTTTTTTTGTTTTTTTTTTTGTAATTGTTGTTGATTTTCTTATTGTTGTTTTAGTTTTGTTGTTTTTCCCTGTTGCAGCTTCTGCTGCGGGTTGTTGCACGTCTAACAATGCACTTCAGCTTAAAATACACACACACACATGTGCGCGTGTGTAGTGTGTGTGTGTGTGCTCGTCTTCTGTTTATTTGTTTGCTTTAAAATATAGCACATTTTCTAGCCGTTTTGTAGCTAAAAAGTATGAGGTTTCCTCTGACAACAAATCCAAAGCTGCAGCACGTGGCTAACCAAAGCAACGAAAATCCTTAGCAAATCCTCAACTGAAACTCAAAACCCAAATCTCAACTTCACTTCCTTACAATCCTTTCCGCCTGCTCACCCCATCCCATCCCTTGCCATCCCTTTCCATCACATCCCTTTGCTATCCTTTGCTGTACTTTCCGTTCAGTTGCCACTTAAAGGCGATCAACAACTGCGACTACACAAGCGTCCGTGTGGCAAACAACTGCTGTCACATCGTATACCATGCAACATGCAACATACAACAAACGCCGTATATAGCTATTTATTCCACACATACACACATATATTTAGTCATGCTTCTGAGCGCTTTACTCAAGTGTGTGACAAGTTTTTCCATTCAATCACACACACACGCACACACACACACACACAACAAATAAACAAATAGACAACAATTTGAAATGATTTCCTTTTACTTTGGCCTCCCAAAACTTGCAACAAAGCAACTAAAAAAAATCGTCCAAAATCAACATGTCCTTGACCGTAAAATATCCTAAGTCTTGAATACTCGGACAAATCAAGATTTAAGTTCTGTGAATTTTGTATTTAATAAGTTTATAGATATTACAGATATTTTATATTAAAATTCCATCAACTTTAAATTTAATAGTTTAAATTATAAAAAAATTGTGTAAATTTTAATTTATGAAAATAAAAGAAATTCTTAACTTCTTTTTAAAATCTATCGAATTATAAGTGTACAGTGTATATCGGTTATATGCAAGCTGCTTATATGCAATTATTGCTTAAATGCAAAATAATGTTATTTTTAAAAATCGTAATTATTAATTTTAATTGCTTAAAAGGACATATTGCATATATGCAAAATTTTGTCTGCATTATAGATTTTGCATATAAGCGGTATGTACTGTACCCTATACCCTACAATTGAGTTCCCCTTCATACAGGGTATTTAATGCTGTGCGATTTATAGCCTCGAGTTGGGCAAAAAGTGGCAGCAGCCACAATAAAAATAATAGCAATACAAAAAAAATAAAAGAGGGTAAAAGCAGTAAAAAGGTAAGAAAATAGTATCTTATTTTTTGTATCTTTTGTGTACTTACAACTGTGATGGGATAGAATGGATTTATGATGGTGAAGAGTAGAATGTGATTTGGCCGTGTTGTCTCCGGACGCTTTCTTCGTAGATCGTCGTTTGACTTGTTCATCAGTGCCTGCTGCTGGCTCTGGTTTTGTGGTGTCTGGAAGCGAGCAGAAGAATCATAGATTAATATAAAAAACATTGGTTATATGATATATGAGTATATGAATGAGTATGATGATTCAAAGGAAAAACATAATAAAAAAAAAAAAAAAATAAGTAATAAATCTGAAAATTATAATTAATTTTAATATAAATAATAAGCCCCACTAAATATGCTAAATAATTAATATTACATAATTAAATAAAAAATTAAAAGTTTAAAAAATATTTAATTATTTCTTTAAATACCCAAAATACACTAACAATAAGTCGAACTCAAGACTCAAAGAGTGCACGCATTGGGTTCATGTCTAAGATCGCCTTATCCAAGCTCACAACCAGCTGTTGCCTAATTGAAGTTCTAACCCCTTAACATTTTCGTATTCAGTTTCTGTTTTCTTGTTTCTTGTTTCTGAAGGTTAACACCTCAGGTAATCCCGATATTTATAGCCACATTTCTGTACTTCGCTCCTACGACCATGTCCAACCGCTCACCTCTCCCCACAGCAAAGGAAATCAATGCGCTCTCAGACCTCAGACATCAGTTTCCACACAGGCAAATGTCAAGCGAACTGCCAACTAACGCGGCGGCCTGTCAAAATTCTTATCGCAATTGTGCAAAGATTTGAATGGCCAAAATGCAGAAGTGGGCAAAAAAACGAGATGGAGAGTGAAACAGAAAGAGATGGCGACACGTGTTTGGTTGGGAGGGGGGGTAAGCGACTAAAACGAATTGATTTTCGGGCTTTAATGACGTTGTTTTTGTTGTGGTACAACACACACTTTTTTGTTGTTGTCATGTGCTGCACGGCTTTCAGTCAAAACATAAAGTTATGCATAATTTTTTTACGTTAATTGACGCTGTCAGCAAAATGTTTAAATAAGACCAAAACAAACCAACAAAAAAACTACAAAAAAAAAATACAGAAGTAAAAAAACAAATATAAAAATGAAAAAAAAAAAAAATATATAAAAATAAGAAAAACAAATATAAAAATAAAAATAAAAAAATACAAATTTAAACTCAGATTTAGTTGGCAGTAAGCGCAAGCAGGCAAAGTCCTCATCATGTGAGGGACCTCTATAAATAATTGCGGAATTTAGGTGAAACATGTTCATGTCACGTTCAAATGTCAATCAACACTCGAGCACAAGCCCGGGGGAGTGGCAGGGGCTGGGACACACGCAAGGGACATGGGCAGCGCTGTGTGAAGGAGAAGGCAAAAGGCATAAATTTCAATTTTGCGAATTTTTCAGGTGAGCAACGAAATAATTTTTTACTCTTTTTTTCGCTTATGGCCAAAAGACAGTAGTATGTGTCAAGGGGTGGGGGGTGGTAAATGCAAGAGAAAAAATTGAGGGTGTGCCACTTGAACCTATTACGGCCCCATAGACTTGACACCAAAGTGCCACACATACGCCAATATTGACGATAATTAACTGGGAAATACGACAGGAAATTATAAAAATGTAATGTAAAATCGCAGAGCCAAAAAATACCCTACACTCATACCCTGTAATTGAGGAAGTGGGTCACGCGATGTTTAAAAGTCTTTAATAAAAAAAAAATCAAATAAATTAGGTCATATTTTACTTTCAATTTTAAATATTTAATTATTCAGCTGAACTTATTTAGTTTTCCTTTTAATGTATTTTAAATTGATTATTATTATTTTTAATTTATCATTTTTTTAAATTAACTATATTTTATATTAATTAAATGATTATTTTATACATTTTATTTTAGAGAATCTAATTCAAATGTTTCAAATAATTTATAAATTTATTTTTAATATTATGTTCAAGCTCCTTTTAATGTTTGAAGTATTTAAAATTAATTAATTTCTTCCACTTAGATTTCCTTTAATAATTTTAAAGATTTGTTTATATTAAAATTAAATATATTTCATATTTTGTATTACATAAGTTTTAATAATTTTAATTATTTATATTTTTTTCATTTAGGTTCTCTTCAATGTTATTATTATTATTATTATTATTTATTTTATCGAACATGTTTTATATTTTTAATAAAATAAATTTTAATTATTTTAATTAATTTAAAACTTTGTTTTATATTTCTAAAAATATTTAAAATCTTCAATTTTATTATTTTTTTATAAATTTTGGTTTCGTAACATTCATTTTTTAGATTGCGTAACACCCGGAACATCGCTCTGTAATTTTATCTTCTGTTGATAAGGAATTTCCTTCAAAGAGATAATTTTTGTCGCTTTTCTTTGGATGTTACCAACTTGTTCTTATTTTGGCCATTCATTAACTAATTAACGTTTTTTTCATGATTAAGTTTTTCTCTAATTGTGACTTCCTTTCGGGTTTCACTGTGACATTTGGAGCTCATTTCACGTATCATTTCCATTTGAATCTCAGAAGCTCTGAAGGGTTTCAATCAAATTCTCAACAACTTTGACAACAAGCGATTTGTATGGTCGCAGGAGAAAAGCCCACAAGGGAAAACATTTGTTTTCTGTCAAATTTGCCTTTAATAATAATGTATATCATATATTTTCCTTGGGCTGACGCGCAGTCAGCCCCAAGCACCACCCACATGGAAAAGCCGACGACACTCAAGACTGTTGATTAAATTACAAAGAAGAAAAAGCAAAAGGAAAAACAGAAACAGAAACAGAAGGAAAAGTAAAAGTAAAAGTGAAAGAAGAAGGAGAACCAGAAGCAGAAAAGCAAACAAAAAATAAGAAAAAGGAAATATAAAAAAAAACTAAGTGGAAGCTGTAGGAAAAATGATTGATGGATGGACGATGTGGGTGCCGGTCGAAGGTGTCTACGGGTCGTGGATGGAGATGACGATGAAGGCGGGGGGATGGGAGGTTGGGTTTGGGGTTGGGGGTCAAACGGATCGCTTCAAAGTGCATGGCAACAGAGGAACAAAAAAAAAAAAATAAGTACAAAAAAGAATAACAAAAATGAATTCAATTGTTTTTGTGTTGTTAAAAATTTTTTTTTTACTTTTGCTTTTTTTTTACTTTTTTTTCTTTTTCTTTATTTTTTTTGTGTTTTGATTTTCTTTTTTACGAATAGTTTGTGCTCGTATTTTGGTTTTTGAAAAGCATTTGAAACATTTCTGGCACATAGGCGGACGATTTGAAAATAGACCGTCGCTTGGGCGATTCAGTGGTTCGGTGGATCGGTGGATCGGTGGTTCGGTGGTTCGGTGGTTCGGCGGTGTCGCGACTGCATACCACAACGCATTTCAACTCGAACCGCAACGAAATGAAGATGAATTACCCGAAAACTATGTGCTAGGGATTCGAGGATGGGGAGCCAAACGGGCGAACAGACAGACAGACAGACAGGCGGACAGACAGACGACAAACAGACGAACGGATAGACAGACAGACAGACAGATGGATGGATCGTCGGGCTGGCGAGACGTGTCAGCGCCTATCGTGGCTGCATTTGCCATTGGCAAATCACAAATAAGTTTTGCATCGAGAAATTTGCACTCAGTTGATCAAATGGTCAGCAGCACCACAAAGTGTCGATCCCCCCTCCCTCCCCCCCTTTAGCTTCACTGGGCCCCACTGTCAGTCAGTAGCTGCTGCGCTCGGAAAGGCACACTTCACAAGTGAGATACACATCCAACGGATGCACAGATACATTTACACAATGTACCCCGAAATGTGCATCTTCTGCCAAGAAATTCACACAGCGAAAAAAAAAAAAAAAAAAACAGAGAAAAAAAATTTAAGATGCGTCGAGCATCGGAGAATCAGAGGCCGAAAGTTGCGAAATCTGAAGATAACGAATCGCGTCTATATAAATAGATACCATAGACGATATATGGCCAGAGTCGGGCTATCAAGCTGTCTGTCGTCTCAGTGAGGAGCACCACTTGATATATTGGCATTCATCAAACCGAACCTCGATCTGGCCATTATCCTGATCTTGTGTACATAACCCGACAATTCAATGTCTCAGCAGTCAGTGAGGTGCTAAATTTCCACCAGACAAATATAAGATATATATACAAAGATATATAAATCTGAACAGATCACTTGGATCAGGAAGGATATATATACAAAGATATATAAATCTGAACAGATCAGTTGGATCAGGAAGGATATATATATAAAGATATGTACATAAATCTGAACGAATCACTTAGATCAAGTAGGATATATATACAAAGATATATAAATCTGAACGGATCACTTAGATGAAAAAGGAAACTCTATAATTTTATTTAAGGAATAAAAAAGAATTTAAGGGCCTTTCATTTGGCGGGAAAATCTCGGATTTTTAGAGATAAAAAATAAATAAATATTTATTATATTTTTTGGAAATAAATTCTATTAAAATTTATATTTATTTCAAGTCAAACTTAAATCAATATAAAATCGTTTAATTATTTGCTACACTAAACACAATTTTCCCTTTTCCATATTTTCATTTATAGAGAAAAAAGTCCCCATTTTAAAAACGTAAACTGTGCACATTTTTCTATTTATTTGAAAGTCGTATAAATTTGCAGCAGCTTTATTTGTGGCCATTTATTTGAGAGTCGCGAAAACATCTGCAATAATTGTTTTAACAAATCTTCAACTAAAGATTCATTAAAAGGGGCAGCTCATTAGACTTGCCACAGCGTTGGCTCCCTTGATGCCACACATCTGTCGGTTGTCGGCTGTCGGTTGTCAACTGACTGGCTGGCTGACTGACTGGCTGGCTGGCTGGCTGAATGAATGACTGACTGACTGACTGACTGACTGAGTGAATGACTAAATGTATAACTGAATAACTGAGGGACTAAGGGACTGACAGAGGGACGGACTGAGCGACTGACTGAGCGACTGACTGGGGGACTGTCTGAGGGCCTGGCAGGGTGACGGACTCCCTGAGTGAGTGACTAAATGAATGACTGGCTAAATGAATGACTGACTGAGTGACGGACTCACTGAGTGACTGACTGACGTGATACCCAACCTTATGTCGCCTCACACACACACACACACACACACACACACACACACACACGCATGCAGAGAGAGAAAGCGCACATGTTGTTGCCCTTCATTTTGATAGGCAATGCGAAAAATTTTCGTGCAAACTTTTAGCTTTTATTTTATGCCAGTTTTTTGGTTGTTTTTCGGCTAGAAATGCGTCAGGCGACAGCAACACGAGGCGGCATTTGTTACTCGCAATTAGTTACACTGTGTTTTGCCAGGCAGACGCGGCATGCCCCAAGCACCCGACTCTTCATCTCTCCTCTCACTACAAGTGCATGTGCGTGCCTATGAGTGAGTGAGTGTGTATGTGAGTGTGTGTGCGTATCTGTTACCATGTGTATGTGTGTGTGTGTGTGTATGTGTGTGTGTGTGTGTACGTTGTGAGTGTTGTGTGCAAGACGAGGGCCGCAAATGTCGAACGAGAATTGCACATAAAATGCAATTTACAAAATGTTTTCTTCAACGTTTGCATTGCGAAATTTAATTAAAACAGCAGCACTCGTTACAACAACTGCAACAACTGCAACAACAACAACAACAACAACAATCTTGAAGCAACAACAATGAAATTAAATGCTGTAGATCGTTGAGCGACATGAGCGCCTGTTTTGGGAGCTGTATTTGGGGGTATCTGTTTTGGGCCAAGTAAAAACATCAAAAGTTCGAACTCAAGTGGCAGCAGGCCAGACGTTGCCCCGCATCCGTCCTCCAACTAAAGTACACACACACACGCACACACACACACATACACATAGAACATATGATGCACTATACAGAAATTAGTTTACGGTTTAATGAAGCAACGTGCAAGCTTTGCATTCGCATTCGCATTCGCATTAAGTTCCGCAAATTTACAAACACATCCGCATTCGCATCCGCCTCCGCAGTTACTGGCTGGGAAGTAGCAATCAATCATTTTGGCAAAGAGAAACCTTTTAAACAAAATTATCGAGAAACGAGAACAATTCCGATGGCATTTTATTGGCATTGCTCATCCGATGGGTCGTTCAATTCATGTGCTAAGTGCCGAGCACACACACAGCCACACACGGTCACACACACACACGCACACCAGTCACACGAACATACAAATACGTCAGAGAATTGAACGAGCTCATTAATGATCAGTACAAGTACTCACACACACACACACACACACACAGACGCACACACATACAAGCACACAGATACATCTATCCACGTGTGATTTTATTTCTAAATGTATCTGTAACTGAAAATGTATCTGCATCTGTATCGGAAAATGTATCTATATCTGAAAGTGTATCTGTATCTGCAAAAGTATCTGTATCTGTATCGGAAAATGTATCTGTATCTGAAAAATGTTAATGTATCTTTTAAGAGTATCTGCATCTGTATCTTAATATGTATTTGTATTGAAAAATGTATCTGTATCTGCGTTCGGGTATTTGTATCTTTTGCCGCCATTTGGCATAATCTTTTTATGCTACTTGGTAACAAGCGCCACCAACTGCTCCTCCCCCACACACCACCCAACCATCTCATTCACTGGCTGGCTTCTTATCTAAGTTCGCAACACTCATTAGTCACAGGGCAGTGCTGGTGGCTGGTGGTTGGTGGCTGATGGCCAGTAGGCGGGGGTGGTCGGGGGGCGTGGTGGTGTCAGACCAACGCTACGCGCGTGAAGCATAGAAAATTGTCATTAGTTTGGCGTTTGAATTTTTTTCATTTTCACGTGTCGCATTTCTCTCTTTCGAACCCTTTTTACTCTCTTCTGCTCGGGATTTACTCTTCAATGTTTTTCAATTAGACGACTTACGGGAAAATCAGTGGTGGTGGTGGGGGGGGGATGAAGATTTATGTGACGGGTTAAGCCATTTGATGAAGAGCCTGAAAACGGCACAAGCTGAAGTTCAATGGGAAAAGCAAAAAGTCGGGACATTAGCTGAATTGCCAGAGTTGCCAATGCATCGCAATTATTGCACTGGAGTTGCCATAAATGAGAAAAAAGTTAGGTAATTAATTACCTATAATTACAAATGGCGGCAATTCAGGGGATTAATAACTAATAAAAAAAATAAAAAATAACAGGAATTTTTAAGACAATCAGAGCTTCCATAAAAACTCAAGTAAAGTGGTAAAATTTTTACGACATTCAAAGAACTCAAAGAACAAAAAATATTTTGATATCTCAAGAAACACGTGTAAACATCACTCAAAGCACACAATAAACTCGATGAAACATCGCTGAAAACTGACAATGCCGAGAGGAAGCCCAAGGAAAACTCATATAAAGAGCTAAGAAAATGCTGCTCGAAAATAAAAATAAAAATATTTGAAATGGAAATGGAGCACACGACACGTGACCCCCAACAAAAGTGCCCAATTTGATCTTTGCAGACCCAAAAACTGGGAGCCAAAAAGGTCAATCCAATTACAGAGTCCGTGGCTTAACCCTTAACCGCACAGTGGAGTCAAAAAAAGAAAAGCGAGATAAAAAAAAATAAAATATAATAAAAAAAACCGGGAATGGTCTCGACTGGCCGCAGACGCCCAGTAGCTAAGGCCAGCAGCCCAGCAGCCCAACAACCCAGACATCCAGACATCCGAACAATTCAGATATCCAACCACCAACCACCAACCACCCTCATACACACAGCCACCCCGCCCACCTACCCATAAATCCATCCATCTTTTCAAGAAACTTTGCCGGCGGCTCTTCTGATTTTTTCTAGCTTTTTTTTTCTCTTGTTGTTTTTGTTGTTTTGTGTTTGCTGTTGATTTGCGTTTTCGTCATTTTGATGTCAGTTCACTTGACGTGCCCAGAAGCAAAGCTAAAACAACAACAACACCAACAGCAACAACAACATGTCCAGTGTTGTGTCAGCTCAATGTAGACCATAGACTACGAGAATATAGACAGGCCTTAGGCACCCGTTGATCACTTATGACAACAGCCTCAGAGCTCGCATTCCGCTCTCTCTCTCTCTCTCTCTCTCTCTTTCTCACTATCTCTCTCTCAGCCTGAACATCTCTTCTGGGTCTACCCATGTTCCTGTCTCCATCCCTGTCACCCCTTTGCCCCCACCTCCATCCATCTCACTCGCGCACTTAGCATCTTCCAATGTAATTTATGTGGAAAATTCTGTTCGAGGCGCACGCGGCGAGCACCACATAAAACAATTTTTATTTTCATTTTCATTTTCATTTTCTTTTCATTTTCATTTTTTTTTTTTTTTGTTTTGTTTTCTTTGCTCTAAGTCACCCCCGCCGCCATCCCCAGAAACCCAACCACATTTTGGGCTACATCTTCTTCATGTTGTTGGGTTTTTCTGCGCGTAATTTACGCGCCGCTTTTCATGTGAAAATCTTTACTAATTCGTCTGTTCGTTTCGACTCCTCAAAACTGTTCGCTTTTCATAATTTTTATTTATGGAAAATGCTTTTAAATGCGCATAAAAAACACAAACGTCAGATCAATTTGCCGCTCGGTGTGTGGTTGTGCGTGTCTGCTTCCACCAAAGGTGTGCGTCTAGGCGTGTGTGTGTGAGTGTGTGTATGTATTTTTATTTTGTAATGTGCAGAACAAAAAAGTAGCTGCCATTTACATGAATTGCCTTACAGATCGTTTAATTAAATTTAATTAACAAAAATTCATGTTAATTACGTAGAAACTTCATTTTAATTACACGTGCGACCAGAACACGAAGTGTTGTTGTCTCAAGCGATGGGCAGTATGCGACTAGGTGATACCCTGCCTATAATTCAATCAAAGCTTAAGTTACTCAGGCTTAAGGAATAAATTTTAAAAAAATTATTCATAAATTAAAACTTAATTTATACATTTTTGAAGGTTGCTCCCCATTTGAGCGCATAGACCCTTAGCTTTTGACTGTAGGGTATTTCCTACGATCTACAGTAACCGTGACAAATCTCTCAGACTTGCATAGAACCAATGACACTTTCAGGAATAATATTCGAGGATATTTTACGTATAATTAAAATTCTCAACCAAATTTGTTGCCTCTGTCATTATTATATTTATTGTTGTTTTTATTGTTATTTTTGTTGTTGTTGTTGGTGGTGGTGGTAACAAGGTGTTTAAAAACATTTTCTGTTCTGTATTTCTAAGTAACAACAAGATACATTTTCCCCCCTTCCCATAGCTCCGCAAGTTCTATGTTAGCAAGTTAGTTCTTTTGGTTCTTTCTACGTCAATGGCTGAAATATTTGCTCTATTTCTCAAACGTCGACAATTGGCAATGTCCATGGAGCTGACAATAGTGGCACATAGAAAAGCAATGAGGCTGCAACTTGCCCTCAATATCCGACATTTTATTGCTCTTTTTAAAATAAAATAGGAAAATAACTAAGAGAATATAAACTGGCAAAGAATATGAATTTTCTGAATTTTTTTTTTTTTTTGTTTTTAAATAAATCGAAATTTTCCAAAGATCGTATATACCCCTTTAGAGGGTATCGTGATTAGTTTTCGTAACTGATCCACCTTAAGAAATGAATTTCGAATATTTATTTCCAACCAGACACAAGTAGAAACCAGAACGGATCTTACATAAATCCAAGGCACGTGCGGTATACTTTTTTTCACTCGAAGGTGACGTAAATAATTTGAAAATTTAAATATGTTTTCCATTTTCAATTGTTATTAAATAAAGTAGCTCGAGAACAGGCCTAAAATATTGAAATATTTCAATTACAATTTTATCTTAATGTTTTTTAATTAAGATAAAAAAAATAGGCAATATTTTAAAAATTTATTTTCTTTTATTTCTTTGGATTTCTGAAATTTTTAAATTACAGAAAATTTCGTGTTGTAATTTTCATTCATTGATTTTTCTTCCACAAAATTTGGAAATCATATTAAGCCCTCATAAATTTCGATGTTCAAAAGATACCAAAATTACATGAAAATCAATTAAATTCGAAATCTTCTATTAAATGCCTTAAAAAGAAAATAAAAGACTGAAAAACACTTGAAATAATTATGAATGCCAAATGTATTTATAATCCTCTAAAGAATCACTCACAAAGCCCAGAAAATCTTTTTATACTTTTCCGAGTTTTCTTTATTTTAAAGATAATCATTTCCATTGCCCACTTGCCAAGCTAAACAGACACTAAACCTCCAACTTGTCAGCGAACATGGCCATAAAGATGTACATACACACACACACACGCACACAGACACGAAGTTTTCCAATTGTGCTGTCGGAATTTTCTTCATGTTGTGTTGGAAAATTTATAACAAAGGCAATTGCAGTGCCATAAAAATTACATTTACTCGCAGCTCGGACATGGACCCATAATAATCCACACCACCTGCGACGGGGCGACGAAGGACGGCCAGGGGAACTATGTGGATGGCGGTGGGGGAGGGGATGAAGTGTGTGAGGGTGTGTGGATGTGAAGATGTGTGGTGGGAGACCGCTGGGTAGTTGACTATTCAAACATTTCCCACATCGCCCGCAGCTCATCCGCTGCCACAGCCATCACTTTAATGGCCAAAAGTGCGAAACGCGCAACGGCCCCAAGGAGCAGCTGTGAAATGCTACGAGAGGTGTGGTACCACAAGGTGTGGGGCAGCCACAGTGGGGTGGGTAGGGTGCCACAGTGGGGTGGTAAGGGTGCCAATGCGCAACAGGGTGCCTCCTCCCACAAAAAAAAACTCGACTACCGAAACGCAATCCAAATGTTTACTCCATTTGCCGGCCACTAAATTAAGTAGCCGCCAGGTTGGACGCGCAAACTTTAAAAATGTGTTAATCATCGTAAAAGCAAACCGTGAACTAACTGTACTTCAACCTGCCACAACTGCCACCCCCCGTCAGCTGCATTCAAATTGCATTGAATATTCGCGTATTCGAAACATTCATTTTTTTTTTCCTCTCCTCTGTTTGCCAGCAAACTTGAGGCTCTGATGGCCAAAACTGAACACATGTCTCTGTTTGTTTATTTCATTTCAGAAATTATTTATTTATTTTGTTTCTTCTTCTTCTTCTTTCGTTTTTTATTTGCAACACTTTTCCAGGTGTTGTCGTTGTGTTTCTCGTTCTTAAATTGTTTTGTTTTGCTTTATGTTTTTTATTGTTTTTTTTTTTTGTTATTTTTTTCTTGTTTGCCTTTGGCATTTATCAATATTTAAACGCTCCTTCTCACCTTTGAATTTTTTCACTCATCGCTTGTTTTACTTGTGTTTCATAAAGAAAGGGGCATTAACTTTTCCTTGAGGTAAAATAGACGAATGACACACATGTTTAATCTGTGCAAATATACAACTTGTCTATTTGTTATTTTTAATATAAAATATATATATATCTATATAGATTTTTGTCAGGCAGCCCGCTGTTCATGCAAAATTTATTTAAAAGGAAAATTCCACCTGGAATATTCGGGATAAGTTCAACTATTTGAACGCATTTAAGATCTGCATCCCAAGTCTCAATTTTATAAATTTAAATTATTTTATTTTATTATTATAATTTAATAAAATTTAAATCTTTTTTATTACATTTAAATTTATTTATAAACTCAAATATATTTGATGAAAATTCTACCTGGAATATCAATTTATGGTAGGTTGTCCCATTTATTTGGCCCTGACTGTAATAACTCCAATCGCAGGAAAATTCCTCTGAAAACTATTCCATTTCCTGCATTTTTCCCATATTTTCAGAGTCAACTACAAAAATCTCTGCCATTCAAATTTTCTTATTTATTTTCATTCCGTTTTTTTTTTTCCTCAAATCCTGAGAATCTTTTTAAGAATTTCTCAGTTATTTGCTTAATCGCATTCCATGACCTGTCACACCCACAATTCACCTCCCGCCACCCACCTTTCTCCTCTTAAGCCACAAAATAAATGTGTGTTTTTTTTTATATTTCGAATATTTTCAGTACTTTAATTATTTTTGAGTTTATTTTTTAATTTTTAAATTTTTACTGACATCCCCTGCATTTTTTTGGCATATGCAAAATTTACGTTATTTTCCCAGGTGTCTATTTATCATGTCACTTGCTGCTACTGCTGCTTGGACGCTTGCGAAATGTCCTACTGATAACACCTTTTCGGAGTCCCAATTTAAATATTTAACAATAAAAACGAAGAGACATTTTTTCGGTTTCTTTCTTGGTGTGAACGAACTTTTCTCTTGTTTTTTTGTTGTTCTTTGTTTGTTTGTTGTTGTAGGTTTGGTTGTTATTTTTGGTTATTGTTGTTGTTGTTATTATTATTCCGGTTGTCAGCCATGCAAAAGTGCGCTAGATAAATAAATTGTATTTGTATCTTTTATCTTTCACAAAGCATTTGCCACGGTTCGTTGCATCGAATGCAAAGCGCGTGTGGCAAGCAATCAGCAATAAATGGAACGCGCCTTTATCTATCATGCACACACACACACAAACATAAATATATACATAGACATATACATGTACTTATACAGTTGCAATATTTGAGCTATTTATCAGATAGGAAAAAGTGAGAGAAGGAAAGGCAGGGAGAGGTTAAAAAATGTGTCCAACTTTTGCCACTCATAGCCCAAATTTATTTTGCCATTCGGGCCATCTGTTGGCATTGATAAGCAGAACTGCCGTTAGGTGACCTTATCACTATCTATGCCCACCAACATTTGACTATCTATCTATCGAACCCGTTATCCATCCAAGTTTAGCCAACTACAAACAGTTTTATCTACAAATATCTATGAAATCAATATCAATTCGCGTGAAAAATAAAAAAAAAAAAAAAAACACAAAAAAAAATATATAAAAAAAATATATAAAAAAAAAATAAATATATAAAAAAATAAATAAATAAATAAGTACAAGGAATTATTTTTTTATATTTATGTTAGTTGAAAGAAAATATTTTTAAAATATTAAATGAAAGGAATTCAATTATAAAAAGTTATTTTATAATAAAAATTGTATGTTGATTTAAGTATTTATATATTATATTTAAAATTTAAATCAACTTTCAAACAACATAAATTCCAAAAATCCAATTATCATAATTAAAACTGAAGTTCAATTTTTAAAGTCCCACATAAAAATGATACTAATTTATAAATTCTACTTATATTTATTAATAAATAAAACTTAAATGGTGATAAAAAAATATAAAAAAAAAATTCAAAAATGCTTTGATATGTATTAAGTGTGATTTTAAGTATTTAATAATTTATAACATACCATTAATTCATTAACAGCTAAGCGATTGAACGGATTGAAACTCACCTGAAACGATAAAAACAAAGTTAATTAGAATTAATTAATTATTAGGATTAAAGCCATTTTTTTTTCTGTATAGCAAACACACAGACACACACACAGAAATACCAAAAATTCGTTTAGCTAATTAGGATTTCCATTAGATGGTCAATTGAAAGGTTTCACAATTTAAAATTCTCAGAGCCACAAAAATATAAAATATTGCGCTGACCTCAGCAGTTAATCAAATCGCCAATTGGTGCAACATTTCGATTAAAAACTTAATTTATGAACGCCTTTTTTTTCTCTTCATTTTTGTTTTATTTCTCTTTGGCATTTTTTTTGTTTTTTTTTTTTTTGTTTTTATATGTTGCGATTTACGTTTGATTTTCATAATTTGATTAACGGCGCGAAGAGCAGAAAATATTGTAATTAATCGTATTCGTAATCAATTGCAATGGCAAATAAAAAAACATATGAAGCGACCTTTAAACATGGAAAATCAAAATGGAAATGGAAATGGAAATGTAATGGAAAAAAATCACAATTTTTATATAAATCATTTATTTATTTTTTTTTCTTTTTGATACTTGCAAAAACGAGAGAAAACTGCAAATTCTGCAGTAAATAAAAGCTTGCAGAAAAAGTGACAATCGGAAAATAATTTTATTCAAGGTTTATCGATGTTCGGATACCCTTAAAAATATATATTTTATTTATATTCAAGAAATTATAAAAAATCCTTTAAGAAAATATTTAATTAATTTTAATTTGAATTACAGACTCTTTTATTTTTTTATTCTGTTCAAATGATCAATTTTATCGTTAGGCCCAGCAAAATGAATGTTACTATTTTTACAGTTACACAAATGCATTAAAAAAATATGGCGTCCCACACGTGTTTATAACGGTTTCCAATGCACAGAAATATTTATATGTATCTCTCCTTATGTTTGCTTTTTACACCATAAAACAGTTTATTGACTCTTAATTTATTGCAAAATCATCAAAAAGAAAACAAAAAATAAATGAAAGTAAGAAGCAAAGAAGAGAGAAGGAAATTTATAATTCAATTGCCAAAGCAGATGACAGATGAAAATTAAATTTCAAACTGTAAAAATGCAGAAATTAATGAGATTTATCGAAGGCAAGATGTGACTTAATTTATTGAAGAGCCCGCAGGGATTCCCCCTTCCCCCCTCCTTCGCACAAATGATTACAAATATTTCAACTGTAATTGAACTTGTTTTTGTTTATTTATTGCACGTTTTATTTTATTGAATTAACAAAACGTTTTGTATATTTAAGGGATTTGCGCTGCAGTCGGGTAAAAAAGTTAAATTTATTTCGGATTTCAGATTCCGCTTTTCAGGGCTTAATCCTCGAAGTGGGTCAACACATTTAAACGCACAAAGGGAAATGAAAACACACAGAAAAAAGGAGCTACGAAATTAAGAAAAATTGTGAAACAAATCGTTTAAGAAATAAAATGTGAATCAGGTAAAATATAAAAAAACGATCATTGAAAAGGAGCCACAATTAAGGATAGCCAAGAAAAGACAGGAGATGAGCACAAAACCAAATTCAAAGAAAACTTTTGCAAATAAAATTTATAGCAAGACTTAAAAAGAAAAAAAAAATTTTTTAAAATTTCAAAAAAAATTTCAATATTTCAATTCCAATCCGTTTTCGTACGTTTACACGTTTCCCTGATTGGCGGCTAACGGCTTTAACGCTACGTCAGGCATTACTGCATTTCAATGGCATTTCGCAACAACGCAGATCCGAAAACATGTTTAAATGCACGCACACACACGTACACACCACATATACACAAACACAAACATTTGTATATAGGTAAAGCCCCAAGCACCGTTAGCAACACAAAAAAAAATATATTGGAAGGCCAACAAAGAATCGGTGCCAGAAGCCGCACAGCAGAAGCAACGGCAAAATCAGGCAGTCCCGAAAATAAAACCGCAAGTAGGCATCGCTTTAGCGTTGCAGTTGACGCCAACGTCAGTCAGTGCACATGATGCGACGAGCTCTGAAGCCTCGCTCGCTCTCTCTCTCCCTCTCTCTCTCTCTCTCCCTTTCTTTCTCTCTCAGCCCTATCGATCTCTTGTGCCCTCTTATCCCTCTTCACTCACTCGTGCGTCTGATTTTGAGCGGCTTTTTTTTTATTGTTTTTTTTTTTGCAAAAGACGTGCGTTGGAGACACGTTGCATTTCGACGCAATCTTTGTTACCTACTCCTCTTCTTCTTCTTCTTCCATTTTTTGTATTCGTTGGCTGTTGTTGCCTTTTGCATCTTTTAAGCTTCGGGTGATCTTTGCACTCATATTTTCAAACACGCTCACACATACAAAGCCCCAGCACAAGCATCGAAAAACACTCACATTTAATTATATTTCGCGCGTTTTTACCGTTTGCCTTTTGCCGTGTTGTTGTTGCTGTTTTTGTTATCATATTATTTTTTGTAGGTCAGCGAAATTATTTTTTATGCGCAACTCTGCGTCGTCTCTGCTGCGTCACAGTTACAGTCAACGTTGCTGCACTGCGCTGTGCTGCTCTGCGTTTTGGTGCGCTGCTCTGCGCTGAGCCACTCAATGTTCGGTCGCTGCAGCTGCGCAAAACTGGATTTCGCAAGCAACAACAATAACAGCTAAAAATTGCATTGAAGGTAAACCGGCGCATAAAAAAGGCACAAACGAGGCAAACGGCAGAAATGAAGCAGGAGAAGAGGTGAAAACTGCATCGATTTTGTATTTGTTTTTGTATTTGGTGATGCATTCACAAGCAAAAGGCGAAAAACGTGTTTCGAACTGCACTGCAAAGCCAAACCAGCGAGCAAACGAACCACAAAACTAAAAATGAAAAAATAAAATGAAAAAAAGAAAAAAAACGCAAAAAAAAAAAAAGAAAAAAAGAAAAAAAGAAAAAAAGAAAAAAAGCAAAAAAACATTAAAACAAAATTTCCATAAAAAGAGCGAAAAGCAAAAGCTTTGCGAAGAAGTCGACCACAAAGTTCAAGCACCTGCCCAAAAGCAACAAAAAGCAACAGTATTAAAATAAAGAAATAAACGAGTAAATAACCAGAAGAGAAGAGCAAGGCGCAAAATGAGAAGAGCGACGACAGCGGCAATAGCAGAAATGCGGCTACCATAACAATTCCAATTATTTTATCTACATACTTAACTGAACGAGAACAACAACAACAACAACAACAACAACAACGGCAGAAGAAACAACAACAACGACAACTACAACAAAGCGCCGCTATAACTGAGACCGCGACGCAGTCGTCGTAAACGTCGCTGTCGGTGGCGTATGAGCAATTGAGTAATTACAATCGACAGCGAAGTAGCAACAGCAACACCAACAACTCTACAACAACAACAGCAACAACAAGAAGAACAAAAACAAAGCCACCTCCACCTTTCAATACAAAAAAACATACACGCGGCCGCGGCCCACAGAATGGGCAAACACCAAGAAAAACAAATGCAGACCCTATAAATAGCAATGTAAAAGCAACAAAAGAACGCAGCAAAATTCGTTTTAAAGAGATCGAAGCAATTAAAAGTTATGATAAACAATTTTTTTTTTTGTTTTTGCTCCCCCCCATTCGCACACACGCATGCCAAAGAACCAAAGAGAGCAAAAGAGCGCAGACGCGTGAGCACGTTTTTCTACTGATCGCTGGGAGCACGCGAGAGCAGCAGAGCATGCAGAGCCCCAAAGAAAAGCAAAACGGGAAGCAAAAATATACAAACAGACACATGGAGCGAGTGTAAGCCGAAGAGCAAGAGACTGAAAGAGAGAGAGAGAGAGGAAGAGAGAGAGAGGGAGGAAGAGAGAGGGGGAGAGAGAGAGAGAGAGAGTAACAAGCAAGCAAGAACGTGAACGTAGAAAGCCAAGTGACCGTGGCAAAAGAAAGCAGCGACGGCAAACAAAAATTATTTTGCCAATGACGAATTATGCAAAGGGGCATGACTTGAGGCTGCGCAGCCAGCGACGACGTCTCCACAGCGTCGGCAGCGATGAGTCAAAATTGCCAAAAATTGCGCGCCAAAAATAAGCAACAAAAATAACATAAAGAAATAAAACAAATTGCCAATAACAAAATTATTCACGTTGCCAGAAAGTTTGTAAATAGCAATTGAACTAGTCATACGATGAGGGGGGTTGAGAGGGTGGCAGGCACGCGCACATATGACGAAAGGTCAGCTGTGGTGGTGCATGTTCAAAAGAAAACATTAAATTCTTAAAAGTATCTCAAAAATCATACCTCTTATTTTATGTTGACAATTTTGTTTTTCATTTCACTTTATTATCTCAAGTCTTTAAAATCACTTTACAATAGTGGCAGCTGCTGCAGACACACACACACACACGCATACCACACAAGCCAACACACACACACACACAAATTTGTATCTGTAGCAATTGGTACTCGTATCTATGCGAGTTTGTGGTGTATCTATAAGATACATCTACTACCTGTAACGTGTGCAATTGCCAACTAGAACAACACGTTCACCTGTGACAAGGCACGGACAAGTAAATAAATGACAAGGGGACAGAGGAGACAGAGGGAACAGCGGCGACAGAGGGAACAGAGGAGACAGAGGGGACAGAGGGAACAGAGGAGACAGACGGGGATCACAGTGGGTAAGGGGGGCAATGATAAAGTAAAAACGTGTTTTCTATTGCAGTTGTCGTTGTCGTCGTCGTTGTACACTACTTATCGACCTCCTCCCCCCCTTTCAACACACCTTCTCCACCCCGCCCCCTTCATGCTACCAACACATCGTCAGGAACGTGCTTTTAGAAAATGCCACAGAACACCAACTGGAAATTGTATCTAATTAGTCTACCGGTCGCCCTCCCGTCATCATCACATCCATTGGAGCTAACAACAATAACAACAACAACAACAACAACAACAAGACCCACAACAACAATTAAGCCCAAGCTTTACATTTAGCTAACAGACCCGCCTACACATCACCCCCTCCCCTCTCTGCACTCCAACACAACATTAGCCACACCATTGCCCCCGATTGCCTTCAGGTATTTGTTGTGGGGGGGTGGGGGTAGGTAGGGGGCGCCTACAAATTGCTGGCCCCCATTTAACGTGTTGTCAGCTCTTTAATTTCCATGTTGGCCAATAAATAAATTTCAAATTTGAAATGAGAATGAAAATGAAAATGAAAATGAAAATGAGACAAGTTTTATAGTGCATAAATATTTTCACACTCGCAGAATGAAAAAGGCACGAGATCGCACGAACACGAGATACCCTTTAATAATAGTAAAAAAAAAAAAAAGGGAACCCAAAAATAGACTTAAAGTAAAATTAAAAAAATTAAGGGAAAATCTGTTTGTTAATATATATTATAATAAATATTCAATAATTATATACCAGTTATTAATTAAATATTAAATAATTATAAATTAATTAACTATTAACTAATCGATTGCTATTCTATCGCTGCAAACATATTATATACCTAAGGTATACCCTGTCTTAATCTCCTGCCACTTAGTACAGAGTATACCGTTAGTCTGTCACACTCGTCACATAAATGACGCTGCCTTTGGGTTCCTTTTAAGTTATGTGCTTAATTATGAATTTTTTGTTGACACTGCAATTATTTATGGCTGTTTAATTACGCTCGATTTAAGCTCTTGATACCCTACAAAAGATTATCCGTATTTTATGATCTATCCGATTAAGTTATATATCACCGATCGCAGAAATTTTTCATTTCATAAATCGGCAATAATTTTCCCATTGAATCTTTGGTTTTTTCTTTGAGAGGGGAAACTCCTGCAACTTTTACTCTATAATTACCGAAAATTCAAGGTTAAGTTTCCAACTAATTTAGTTTCTAATTATGAATGAACGAGCGTTTAGCACCTCGAAAACATGTTGAGATAGTATTTTTGTGGGTGGTTCCGCGAAGGCGTAGATAAGCCAATGATTAATAGCATTCTCTGAACATATGATCGGCACGCATGGCGACGAGCACAGATAAGAACCCTTTTCGTACACACACACACACACACACACACACACACACACACACACACACACACACACACAATTCTCTACTCTCTCAGGCTGTCCCCTCTTTCCTTTTGATCTTTAGCAAAGATTTCTGCTAATCATTTGGCTTGTTGCTTTGGGCCATGATCATTATCACGGCTTCTCTTACACATTATGGTCCAAATTGACTTGACGTTACAGTGGCAAATGTACTCCAGAGATACAGATACATTTACAGATACATATACATTTATATTCACACAGATACACACACTGAAGACAATTGACTAACGTCAAACGGCAACGAAGCATTAAAACAGCCGCAAAGACAGGAAAAAAAATTTCCAAAATCGGAAAGAAGTAATACCAAGGGATGAGGAGGGGACGGTGGAGGGAAGGGCACACATCACTTGCCGACATTCAAGTTCAATAACCTGGCCAACAGTTACACTCGTACACACACACACACGCACACACAGACAGCTGTTGTACTCACACAGAGGCAATTACCAAATAATGTGGCACATGCACATGAAGCAAAACGCCGGCAAAGGCAGGCAAAGAAAAAGTATACAAAAAACAACAACGAAGCACACAAAAAAAATAAAAAAAAAAAAAAAAAAATGAAAAAACAGAAAAAAAATAAATAACTAAAAGAGAGGAAGCAAAGTAACAGCAGAGAGCGAAGCGATGAGAGATGAGGAACAAAATAAAGTAAATTGAAACAAAATATGAGACGCTGGCGACGCGCTGCCGCGCTGCTTACATAACAGCAAATAATGTTTAAGCAGCGGTAAAGCAAAGCAAAGCACAAAAGCGCAGCGCGAATGAGAGGCAAGTCGCAAGAGTGTGTGCAGAAGAGGGGGGGTGGCAGGGGCAGAGGTAGAAGAGAAGGAGCGCCAATAAAGTCAATCGCGCGAGAAAGGGAAGTAAGTACAAATAATGACAAACAATCACAAAAAAAAAAACACACAAAATATAAAAAAATAAAATAAATAAAAAACCGTTTTCAAAAATCACAAAACCCGCAATTGGAATTACATTCGAAAAGGGGCAAAGCCAAACACACAAAGAACAACAACAAAGCAGAACGAAAACGAAATAAAAAACAATCCAAAAATCTGGAAACACAAAAGGAAAGGCAAATGAACCAAAATAAAAACTGATCCGTGCACGAAACTCAATCGAGAAACGCAAAGAGCAGCAGATACAGCTGTGAGCTACAGATACATTTTTAAAAAGTATCTTTAAGTTACAGATACATTTGAAAAAAGTATCTGTGAGTTACTGATAAATTGACGAAAAGTATCTATGAGTTACAGATACGTAACGTAAAGTATCTCTGATCTCCAGATACATTTGAAAAAAGTATCTGTGAGTTACAGATACATTTGCGAAAAGTATGTGATGTACAGATACATTTATAAAAACTATCTGTGAGTTACAGATACACTAACGAAAAGCATCTGTAAATTACAGATACATTTGTTAAAAGTATCTGCGAGTTACTGATAAGTTTACGGGAAGTATCTGTGAGTTACGAATACAATTTCGAAAAGTATCTTTTAGTTACATGGGTTCAAAAGGTGAAGACAAACATTTGCATGACTCAATGAAGTTTAAAGGGCTTTAAAAAAGTCTGTAATGAATTGGATAAAATTCTCAAAGTATCTTTTAGTTTACAAGGTTAGAAAAATTGAGAATATTTCGTTCAAGATATTTTACTTGGTATCTTTAAGTTGAAACGACGTCAATTTGTATCTTTTTCATGCACCCAAACAGATGTTAAGCTGGCAGCAACTTAAATCAATGAGTAGCAATCAATTAAAAAGTTAATTAACACATTTCCCAAAGTATCTTTAAGTCCGATGCGGAACAAGCTTAAGGAAACACCTTAGAAAAAAGTAGAAAAATGAGGGAAATAAAATTTATAAAAAAAAATCTGAAAAAAAGATGGAAATTCTAAACGAGAGCCGAGAAGTTAAAACTTTTGGCAAACAGTCTCTGTATCTGAGGTGGGAGCAACAATGGAATGCACAAGATGTAAGAAACTTCTGCTGGCAGACGACAATGTTGAAAGAGGTAACTAATTTGTTGCAAAATACGAAAAGTATCTGTCAGATACACAACTTTTGGTTACTCAAGTTGCAAAAGTTAGAGCACAAAAATAAAATAAAAAAAAAAAACACAAGAGGTAAAAAGTTAAGATCCATTTTACAGTTGCCCAGCAAAACGAGCGCCAAAGGTAACTCATGCGATAAAATTAAACAAACAAACCGAATGTATCTGAAAGTTAATCAAAAATCTCAGATACTTTCTACCAAAGGCCCAACACACTCAAGAAGCAACTAGGAGCATAATTTCATTAGTCCAGAGCAGCAACGCCGAGGGTAATAATTACAATTTGAACAAAACATCAAATGCTTCTGCTCATATTCAACTAAAAGATACTTTTTGCAAGTCAGAGATACAAATGCAGATACGGATACAGTTACAGTTACAGATACAAATATATCGCAGATAAAAAAAAATAAAACTAAAAGCTTGTAATGCGTGCAAAACTTCCTTTCGACTTTTCTTGTTGTTGTTGTTGTTGTCATTTTTGTTGTTTTTGTTATTGTTGTTGTTGCCTTTGTTATTGTGGCTTAGGGCTCAATGGTATTTCACTCACGAATTTCATTTCGACACTGCAAAAATATTAGAATTCTCCGAGCGTTAGAAGAAAACGTGCGCCCAAACAGACAAACTCATAACATGTAGGAGAGTGTAGACGGCGAAATGCGGAAGTGTGAGATACCCTGGACTTAAGCGGACTGCAAATCCAACGAAGCCTTCAGGATGTAACTTAAAGAAGGACTTGCTACACCCCAAAGGCAACTCATTTAATTTCAAGGATAATAAATCCTTGACTTATCCGCACGTAGCCTCCCCGCCCGTTTTTTGGGTCACTCTGCATATTTCCAGGGTATCATAACAAAAGCGCACAAAAACATGAACCAAAATGTAATGACTCAAGGCGAGAATAAACTGGGACTCTTTTAGAAACCGAAAAAGCAGAGTGTAAAAGAGAGAGAAAGAGAGTGGGGAGGGGAGAAGGAAACAAGGGGGCGGAAAATGTGACGACAAGTGAAAAAGCTTGGCAAATGAAAAACTAATTGTAGCGCAGAGAATTGGGCAGGCATCGAAGTTGGCAACAGATGAAGGAAACGGAATCCCGCAGAACTAACGACTGAACGTTTCTATGCAAGTCACGGCTCAGCCGCAGGGTGTTTGCCACCCAACCCAACCCTAGCCCAGCAAACCGCCCCCTTTCTTACACTCCACACTCCATCATGTCCACTGGCCACCTTTTGTGAGTCTGTAATTGACGCAAGTTTCAAAAAAAAGTGTGGTGACAGTTCAAGGAACGCTTGAGAATGGGACGGTTGCCGGAGGGGGAGGGGGGTTCTCTTTAGGGGTAATGGCGATGGACGTCGTGTGCGTTGCATATTGAAAACAAAAGGCAGAAGGCAAAAGGCAGAGCAGAAGGCAGAAGGCAGAAGGCAGAAGGCAGAAAGCGGCAACGGATGAACGAGGCAGGCGAATCAGGTAATAGAAAACCGTTAGCAGCCGCTGGTAATTGGCATTTAAAAGTATGTCGCATGCCGCACACTAAAAAGAAACAAAAGAGAAACACGCACAAATAAAAAGAGACAACAACAGAGACAGAGATAGAAACTAGCAAAAAACTTGCCCATGAGCTATGCATGTGAATGGACATGAAGGTGTTGAGGTGACTAAAAAGTAGGGTACGCCAGGGATGATGAGGAGGAGGGGACGGGGGGCAAATATGCCCTACACTGGATCAAAGGTAGTGCATGACAAATGGGGTGAGATACGCGCGCACTTAAGGGTGCACGGCAATGTAACGGTTCACCAACCGGTAGGTAACATTATACCGATGCCCGAACCCAAAACGTCGAAGGGGTTGACTGCACTCCGAACGCATATTTTACCGTAATGAAATCACGCATTTTTCACACCGCGATCACATATTTTTTATTTGATGGTGGTAATCGCATTTCTGCGACTGTGATCACATTTTTGAAACTAATTTAAAAACCGTGATCACTATTTCGAGACTGAGATCACGTAGTTTCAAGTTCAAGATCACATTTTTTACTGTGATTTGTGATCACAGATCGCAGACTGTGAATACGTTTTAAAAACTGTGACTACATTTTTAAGGTTGTCACAGTTTCTAAAACTGTGAAAATATTTTTCAAACTTAGACCGCATTTTTGAAACTCATTTAAAAACCGTGATCACTATTTCGGGACTGAGATCTCGACTGTGAACACAATTTAAAAACTGTGAACACATTTTAAAAACTGTGACTACATTTTTCAAGCTACAATCGCATTTTTTTGACTACTAATCACATTTATTAAAACTGTGATCGCTAAATTGGAAACTGTGACATATTTGGGGGACTGTGATCACATTTTTTTTGATACTGTAAGCGCATTTTTGAGACTGTGAACACATTTTTTAAATTGCAATACTTTTTAAAACTGTGATCACATTTTTGAGACTGCAATTTTGAATTTTAAAAATCGGTGGTCACGTAGTGTTAAGTTGAAGATCGCATAGTTGAACCAACGCTCATCACGTAGCTGGCATAGTTCTGGTAGCCATAGTTTTTTTACGCCCCTTCAATAATTTTAATTTATTTATTTCTGAATTTTCTCAGAATTTTCCACATTGTAGAGAGCCCGAGCTTTTCATACTCAAAAGTCACTCGAAACGATGTCAAAAGTGCTTCGGGCGAGATTAAGCACTTGCGTGTGTCGACTAACGAGATAATTTAACTAGTTTTGCATATCTTGGAATTGCACCAACCACGACTTATGATTACCTATCTGCCTCTTACTCCCCCACTCTCCCTCTTATATCGCCATCTCGTTCCGTCTCACCCTTAAGATATATTGCTTTATTAATGCAAACAGATGACCTCGTTCAACTGTTCCATTTCACAAGCGATTCACCGCGTCTTATCTGAGCTTTTTGCACACTTTCTTTCGCATGTGCAAGCGACAGATTCAGATACAGATACAGATGCATATGCACATGCAGATACAGATACAGATACAGATACAGATACAGATACAGATGCAGATACAGATGCATATGCACATGCAGATACAGATACAGACGCAGATGCAGATACAGATACAGCTACAGATACAAATGCTCGGGGGACAGCCCAAAAACAATATATAGCCACATGAGATGGCAAACGACAATGGGCTATATATCAAATTATATAAACGTGTACTTAAAAAAAAAAGAAAAAATAAATAAAAAAAAATACTACACTTCCGACCTTCGGGAGAGTGAAAGAGGGAGAAGGAGAGAGAGTGAGTCGCAGCATGACATCCGGCAAACACACGACCAACGTCTCTCGCCATACGCACACATATGTATCTAGATACATAAGTATCTTCGCGCGCTTGTATTTACGTTTGCCAGGCGAACGCCTTGTAAGTAAATGACAAGAAATGTTAAAAGTGAGAAAGAAAGAAAGAAAGAAAGAACAAAGCATAAAGAAAGCACCGATGCCAAGCAAAGGGTCCGACAAATAAAAAGGGACAAAAGATGGAGAAAGAGACGGAGACGGAGACGGAGACGGTGATGGTGATGGTGATGGTGAAAGAGGGGTGGGGGAGGGGGGGACACTCTACATAACACAGCGCGACATAAATTGAACTTTTTGCTCAAACTTGTCGCGAACACAGTATGAAAAATGAAAAGCGGCAAAGACATTGATGGCTGTGGGCAGGAGGAAGGGGAAGGCTAGGGGTAAGGGAGCGGTAGGGGCAGCGGTAGTCATAAAAGACATACAACATTTCTTTACCTCTCACCCACTCACCCACACTCAGTTTCATTCCCATTTCCGTTGCTTCTCTTTCTTCCATGGAGTCGCTTAGCACTTGGGGCACGACTCATAATTTGTTGTAATTGAAGTTTAAGTCGACGTTCCACGCCCTTTAAAAGGGAAAACGTGAAAAGCTCAACAACTGTTTTTCCTTCCTACGTTACAAAGTTTTCAATTTTCAAAAGGTGTGCAGATCGATAGCGCGGGTTAACGGTAAAGTTAAAGGTAGCGATGAGCAAGAAATGAACAAATAATTCTCATCGTTCGCTGCCTTAGAAGTTTAAGGAATTTTCCCAAAGCTTTTCCTTATATTTTCTACTTTTTCTTTAATTTCCATTTTATTTTATTTATTTCTCATTTTTTATTATAAATTTTCAAATTTTATTTAAACTATTTTAGTTTTAATTTAATTTAATTCCGTGGCATATTTAATAATTTTCATTCGATTTTCTCTGCTTGATGGTGGAAATGTTTTTCTTATTTTGAGCTGTGGAAATTCGAAATCAAAAACGTGGCATAAAGTTGTTTACTTCTTTATGACTTTACGTCCTCTGCATTTCTGATATGAGCTGACCGAAATATGAATGAAAATCAATTAAAAATTTCTGGTATGGAGAGCGTAGAGCTCCATAAGTGCTGGGAAAGCATAGACTGTTGCCTATTTGGTATGCCAGTCAGGCATGAAATTCATTTACTGCGCTCAATTTAAGTGTGACCAACGCAGGAAAACAACAACCACTGGAGAAACAACCTACATACAATCGGTTATCGATACAAAGAGAGCATAACAATCGATTTGTTGTTTACAACTGAACAACTGAAGCTTCTCCTGGCCCCACACCTCCCAACCACCCAACCACCACCCACTCCTTCGGTTTTATAGTCCATTGCTTGACTAAGCAAGTCATCTACTATTCCAATGGGACTTTGATTACCTTTGCCATCGGGCACTGCAAGTGATGAGTGGCCTGAGACTCCGGCGGTGCTCTCATAGGCAATTGACGTGGCCCAAACGGAAGGAAGATTTGGGCATAAAATGAAGTCTGCATTCCGAGTGAATTGCAAATTATTAATTATTCAATTAGCTGCATTGCAAGTGCAGAGACAATGGCAACGCACAAACAGCCCTCGCTGCCGGCGGCCTATGTTCGTTGATCAACCCTCGTTCGAAAAATTTCAGTAATTAAAAAACTTTGCAATGACAATAAAAATCAATTATTGTTGATAATAAAATTGGCAAAGACAATAGACGGGCACGCAAACAGGAAGCCAGGAGCCAGTGCGAGGTGTGTTCTTAGAGTAAGCAGAAATGCAAACGAGAAGAAATTGAAAGGAGTGGAAAGTATATAGTTATCTATGGAAATTTGATAGCTTCAAAATAACGAAAATAAATTGAATTTTAAAATTCATTGCAATTAAAATGTTGTTGTTTTGAGACTTTGAAACTTTGAGATCAGCCCTCGCCAAATGCTGTTAGATGTTAAAATGCAACCCTTATGGAGCGATGGTCAAATACGCAGCTTTTTAGCTGGCTGTTGCCAGGACGATGCATTTAATTAACAGGCAACAACAAAAGCCAACACAAAAAAGAAGAAAAAAATAGAAACAGGATAAAAGAAGAAGGGCCGCAGGGGATAAAGGATAACGATAGTGAAGCATTTGAAACAGCTACACGCATAACATCCAAAGGACATAGCGGTCATGGGGTGGACGACCAGAGGCCAGAAACCAGGGACCAAGGACCAGGGACCAGGGACCAGGGACCTGGCTGGCCAGTGAACCAGGTAACCAAAATGCATACAGAATCAAATGGGGAAAATTGTGAAAATTGCAAATGGGGTGGCAACAACTTCAACGGCCTCGAGACGCACCACCGAAAAACGCACTCGCACACAATTACATCCAAATATTGAGAGAGAACGCATTCAAAGGATGTTGCGGAGTATGCAGATGATGCAGAGGATGCAGAGGATGCAGAGGATGCTTTGCCCATGGCTGGCCGACTGATGCCCATGGCCCATGGACCATGCTCATGTCGATGGTGATGCTAATGCTGACTAAGCCCAGTCACAGGCACAGGCACAGGCACAGGCACAGGCACAGCCACAGCCACTGGCACAGCCAATGGCGCAGGCACCGGCACCGGCACCAAGCATCCAGTGGTAATGTTGCTTCGGTCAGACGAATGTGCAATCTATTTTTAAATGTCTGGCGGGGGCTTCTGTGTGGTGCACGACGACTGCTGAAGATGGGAGATGGATGGGTGGTACAGAGATACATATGGGGAGGCGGGGCGGTATGGGCAGAATGATGCGACGTACTCTGACGCTGACTGGGGAGCATGCAAAATTTATTTGCCATGGCTGTTGATGCCACTGCCGCGTGCGTCACGCGGCCAGACGCAGCGGCGTCGCTCTGTCCATGTTATGCATTTGAGAGTAGACGCCTCTAGGCCTCTGCGTGGAGTGGTCAATAAAAGGGATGCAGTAGGATTGGCGACGACCTACCAACCCATCATATTTGCAGCAAGGGGGAAGCTCTTAACTTTGCAGGCACTAGGATCAATGGTCAGGCAGGGATGAGGAGTCAGGAGTCAGGGGTCAGGGGTCAGTAGCAAATTGCATTATGCGGTCAAAAATTGGAAAGCTTTTGATGTCTGTAATGGATGCTTTATGCTTAGCTAATGCCATGGCTCCATAGCAAGACGAGAAACTCAAAAGCTACAAAATTAGATTTCATTGGGTTTAATTTGTAGGAATTATGCCTTGATTTAGAATTAATTTGGTTGTCCATTAATGTCCCTTGATCGATTAGTATAGTTATTCCAGTAATCAGAATTAAATTGAAGCTTTCGCCCCGTGAGATCCTCAGAGGCTTTCCAACTGCTGTTCAGATTGCGGCTGCAAGTGCAACCAAGCCTGTTGCACCTTCCTACAAAGACTAACCAACGCTTCCGGCGGCCAAGTGCACTTAAGATGCATGAAAGTGCAGCTGCCCGGTAAGAAGAGCAGTGCTAGGGGTCAAGAGGTAAGCGCCAGGTGTCCACATTTGGTGAGAAACGCGTTGGTGGCACGTACATAGAAAGCCCTGCGGGCAGATCAAGCAGCGGAGCATGGAGCATGAAAGATGGGGCAATGGCTTAAACGATGCCAAGTGGCAAGCAGCAACGGCAAACGACGTTGGCCTAAACCTTGGTCATACCCCAAGCCAAAGGGCCAAAACGCAGCACGACCCAAAACTCTTCAAATGATGAGAAGATGCTGCTTTACGTGTTAATTGCGTTGTCAACTCAAGAGTGTGTGAGTGTGTGAGGGTATGAGTGTGTGTGTGTGTGACGGAAGCAACAGCTAAAATGCCAAATGAGACACAAGCACATTAATATAAAGCACACCCACGCACAGTCATACACACACACACCCACGCACGCACACACACACATGCCTGCCACATTTTAGCCCAAAGCAAAGAGAAAAATTGTTGCATACTTTGCGCGGCCGCAGCAATGATGCCACCGGCAGCAAACATTTTCCGCTCTCACCAGCAACTACCACCCGTGCGCTTTCCGCATAGCAAAACAAGACCAACTGCTGCAGCAGCAGCAGCAGTAACAACAAAAAACAAACATAGCAACAACAACAACAACAAAAACATGACAAATAAACTCAACACTCGGTAAATCAAATTGTGTTGAATATTTCGCGGACCATTGAACAGTTGCGCCCCAATTTTTCTCCCTCCTTTCCGAATGTTTGTACTCGGACTTCGATTATTTTGTATTCGATTTGCGCAAAGCACAAGCAACAACAATAACAACAACAACAACAACTTTGGCAGACATTTTATCGGCATGCGGAGATAAGGCGCCGGCGGCAAAGCAAACACCAATAACAACAAAAACAATAACAACATTCCCTTTGACGCTTACATCGAAGTCAACGTAGATGTCGACGCCGACGTCGACGTCGACGTCAACAGCAGTGTCTGCCAATGACCAAAATCGATTTTTCCAACCCGCCAACACACTTTTCCATGGCTCTCTAACTTGGCAAAGAGCTCCAGTCTCTGGCCGCTGCTTTTTGGTTTCTGGTTTTGAACTTTGGATTACGTACAGATGGACAGATGGACAGATGGACGGATAAACGGATAGAAGGATGTCTGGAGACGCCGCCAAAGTGTCGGCAGATGCCAACCAGACAAGGATATATGTACTTCAACTATAACTGAGTCGCTTATAACAGGATTAAGTAATACTTATAAAAGTTTAAGGATTTTCCTTTGAAGTCAAAACTATGTTAAATAAACGACAGGTAGGGAAACTATCGTTTCAACTATCGTATAAACAGGAGCAGAACTGTAATATGAATATAAGGATATATTACTGAAGTCATATAAAAGGGAATATTAGGGAGCTACGACAGGAAACAAATATTATATATTCCGATAAATTATTTAATATCGTATAAAGAAATAATTCTTAGATCGATCTAAACAGGCAAAAATATCGTAAGAAGTACGGATACAGAAGCCGATATATAAAAGCAAAAAAGATGATAGGAAATTAATCAGAAAATTACAGATTATTTTAAAAGTTATGTATAAAATTTAAATATATATTTAATATATATAAAATCGACTGCCAAGTTGTCGGAAGTTCTTCCCATTAAAAGTCCTTAAAGAATTTTAATTTTCAGACCAATCCTTAACTGAAGTTGTATACAAATTATGCACTTATGATATGAATAATAAATATTAATATTATTTAATATTTAATTTAATCAAAATTTAACTTCTATTAGACTGCATTTAGTGCAAACTTGTTTAGAAAATGTAATATCTAGACTAAGAAAGAAAGAAGAGCCGTTAGAAAGGAGGCCTTTCAGGAGGGGTAAGCACTTCTTCTTAAGAGTTTTCCTTTCTCCTGTTTCAGCTGCACTTCAACCCTCAAAACACACACAAACACAAACACACACACACACATATCAAGAAGCATTTGAAAACTTTCATCATAGGATTTCTAGTGGCCATCCCCTGCACAATATTCGGTCTCAAGGCTGACACAATGGGGATGTTTCGATATACCAAATGGAGCAATAGATGATTTTATGAATGTGTGTGCTTTCCGATATGAACAGACAGAGGACAGACGACAGATGAGAGACGACAGACGATAGACGACAGACGTGAAATGCTAGGGGTGGTTAAGGTGGAGCAGAACTACAACTTTCAGCAGGTAATGATATTTTAGGGTTGTTACGATTATTATTAATATCGCATTTCATGGCATATCGAAGACTGTTTAATATTGCTTGTGAGAATACCGGCATGAGTATATTTAAATTACTGAAAATATACCAACGAAGATACCAGCAAAATGTATGCCAATAGGAGAGAAAGGAATAGACACAGGCGATCTCAAGTTTAGGTTGAATTCAAATGATCATACGAAAGTTTTGATAGTCCTCATATATCGTATATTATTAATATTATATATCCTTATATATGATTGTCGTATGTCCTTGTTTGGATAGCTAACATTTGTTGACTTACCCTGGCATGCATATTGACGTCGTTATCTCCAGCCTGGACACCAGTGCGTATCTTTTTATTCTGGGGCCCCTCGCTGATGACGATAGTTGCCCCGCCGCCGGCAACGCTACCGCCAGCGACGGTAGCACCGACTCCGCTCCCGTTACTAGCACCGTTGTAGGGCATTGTAGTCGCCGTCTTGAAGATTAGAGGAGACTCCGTGTTGATCAAAGGTATTTTTAATGGAATTTTTGCGCTTTTTGGGCCGAAGCCTTCAGTTGGACCTTGTCTGAGACAAGTAAAGACGATGCACTAACAAATCACAAAATGTGGCACGTGACGTGACACGAAGAACGTTTTACACAGATTCTTTTTGAGATTTCAAAAATCGATCGCGCGTTGATTTCAGCTCCTTTATCTTTCAGGAGTTGAATTCTTTTTTTTTTAATTTTTTTTGTATTTTCCTTAAGCTTTCAAACCGCTTTTAAATTGATTTCTTATTGCACGTATTTAAATTGCGCGATGTTTGATTTTCCTCAAGAATTTCCCTCCGTTTTTATCGCTGACAAGCCAACTGAAAGATAAGCAATAAGAAAGAAGCGATTAAATTAAGTACTTTTATTTATAATTAATTCATATATGGTTCACATTTGATTCGCATCGAAGAAAATTTCCAATGCAAATCGAGTTCAAAGAAATTTAATTAAAATATATTTTAATTAATCAAGAAATGGAAAATCAAATTAATTCGTAGACTGAACAAAATAATCTAATATTATTTTAAGTTAATTTTAAAAATAAAAAATATACTATTATATAAAATTATTACTTGTAGAACTATAATATATTTATTTTTTTTGATTTTTCTAGTTTTTTAAATTAAATAAATTATTATTTTTTAAAGTCTAGGAAACCTTCATTTATACAGACATCTGCATGTATTTATATCTCTTATAATTTACGGTATTTTCTATCAGGTATTTGCACTCAATTAGACACCACATTCATTATCTTCAATGAAGCCAATTACGACGATTGCCAATGGAAAGTTAGATCTCAATCCATTAGGAAAATCAATTGGAGAAATTGAAGAACAATTTTGCAAGTTGAGAAAGTGGAATGTAAATGGAAAGTAAACATAGAACTCGATACGAGCAATTATTTATTATAAAAATAAATAATACAAAAATAGATAATTAAATAAATAAATTAATTAAAGTATGATATTATATAAAATGAGTTCTCCTTTCCATTTGAGTCAAGCGTCAGCTGTCATTTGCTTTACTTTAAATTTGTATTATTTAAAATCAGTTTTTGGAATATGAAAGTTTTATAAATTCATAACTCGCTGAATAATTAACTAGTAAAAAATCGAAAAACATTAGAAGTTCAATAACAGCCCTCGGAAAACCTGTGCAAGGAAAGGCGGCACCCACAGCTTCAGGAAGCAGAATGAAAACAGCAGAAAAGCGCCGGCAAAACAGATGCCAGAATTGTGGGTGGGGAGGGAGGAGCGAAATTTGGGGAAAATGAAGAAAATAAAGAAAATGGAAAGAATGTGGCTAAAAATTTGAAAATGATGTGGAAAGGATAATAGTGTAAAGCAGATGGTCGGAAAATCGTTGAAACGAAATGAAAATGAAACACAACATTCGACGGCGGGAACAACTTTTGGCTGTGGAAAATCACATATAAAGTAAGCTTGAAAATCGTGCTCCTTTTTGTTGACGTTGTTGTTGTCGTTGTTGTTGCTGCTGTTGTTGTTGCTGTTGTTGCTGTTGTTGCAACCCTTATGGGAAATGGAAAATATGTATGAAAAGCATACGAAAATTTATAGAGAACAAGCCAAAGCGAACAGAGAACACGCAGAACGGAGAATTGACGAAAGCGGTTGCAGTTACAGTTACCGTTACTCTTGTCACTACTCTTGCCGTTACTCTTGTCGTTACTCTTGCTGTTACTGTTGCCGCTGTTTGTTGTTGTTGCTGTTTCTGCTGTTTTTGTTTTTTTTTTCTGCCGTTTCTGCTGCTGTTGATTTCTGCTTTGTTTGTGGGGGCGCACACACAACTTGCCAAATGCCGGGGGTTGATTTTCATTAATGAAACACACACTCCGCACCGCTGGAAACTCAACAAAAGCGAACAAAAAGCGAACGAACTTTTTACCGAGTCCGTGCGCTTTTCTCGTTTTGGTTTTTCCTATGCGGCGCCAGACGATTACTGTTACTTTTCCTTTGTTTTTCCTTTACATATATATATATATATATATATACATATATATATATAAATATATATACACCCATACATATATATGGATGTTATTTTCTTTTTTGCATACCGCGCTTTTAAAATGGCGGCTGCGGTGGCGTAGACGACGGCTGCGGCAGCCAACAAAAACAACACAACAATAACAATAATAATTTGGATACTCAATGCTTTTGAATTTTGAAGAAATTTTGTTGTAAAACTATTTAAATATTTTTCGATACAAATTGTTCACTTTTTAATTTAATTTATAATTAAACTTTAATTTAATTTTTGTTTTTCTTTTTTTTTTTTGTTTTTTTTTTTGTTTTTTTTTTTTGTTTTGTTTGTTAATTGTTAAATTAAAATTGTGTTCAGTTCATGTTTAACGAAACTTGTAAAATTAAATTGCACATTGTTTTTTTTTTTCGTTTTTAAAAATTTAGTTTATGTTTTTTTTTTTTGTTTTTTGTTGATGCGAAACTGCACTCTATTAATTTGTGACTGTCAAAAGACTTGGGCTCTCGGTTTTGACAGTCGGCCGGACGGCGCCTACTTACATTCAAGATTGACAATTGGCAATTGACAATTGAATTTGATGTTTCGTTGATAGACAGATACACGTACACGTACACGCACACAGAGACAATGATGGGAATTAAGTTTTTGGAGTTGTTTATAATGCTGGATCCGTTATATTGAAGACTTATGCTGTTGTACACTTCGGCGCCGCACTGGCGAATGACGGTCAAATAAGAAATGAAAACTTGCGAGAGCGTTCAACGTCAACATCGGCTCTATCGTGCAACCAAACGGCACACGAGCGGGCACACACACGAAGCGACGATAGCAACGGCAACGGCAACAGCAACAGCAACAGCGACAACGACAGAGACAGACGCAAAGGCATCAGCAGAGGCAGCAACAGCAACAGCAACAGCAACAGCAGCAGCAGCAGAGGCAGAGGCAGTAGCAATAACTGTAGCTTTACCTCTGGCCACGATACAACGGGCAGCGTTAGCGACAGCGAAGAGAAAAGACTACGCACGTCGCACAGGTAGCCGCCGCCAACAGCTGCACACAACACGCATGTGATAGGGGTTGCAATTTGAGAGAGTTTCGTATTGACAGACGCAGAGAGAGAATGTCCAATGCGGGACAAAGAGAGCGAGAGAGCGAGAGAGCGAGACAGCGTGCGAAGGGGGGAAACAAGAGCGAGAAAGATAGAAGGAGGGAGCAAGAAAAAACACACAAAGAAAGAGCAAAAGTACCTTGTACCTTTTTTCTGCTGCCCTTTTTGTTGGGCTATTTCGTGGGTGGCAATGAAGCACCTACCGGCTACATTTGCCGTCGCTGTTTTTATTGTTGTTGCTGCGAAGCAAAACAGCAAAGCAAACGAGACGTTAAGAAAACACAATTATTATTTTATTTTTTTTTTTTCACAGTTTTGCATAAACTTCTTAAGCATATCAAGTGGACACTTTTACAGATTTATTACACATAATAAGTACGTAGTGTTATGCACAGGAAATAAGAAATAATAAATACAAGTACGTAAATACTACGTATGATGTAGATTGAAATAATAGAAAAAGTTTAAATAACACTTTCACCAGGATAGGCGTCGGTTTTTCCTCTTACCTTGATTGGATATTATTCGCTTTGGAATTTGCACGTTTCTGCTGCACTTCAATTATAACAAATATTGTTTATTATTATGTACTCTTGATGTCTAAACTTGCATGTGAACGATTTTTCTTTTCTTTCTTTTTCTTTTATATTGTTGTTTTGTTGCTGCTATCGCTTGTCTGCTGCTTACTAGTCGGCGGCCCTTTTAAATACACAAACAAAACGAATGCGGCAGGCTGACAGAGACGCAGTTAAAGTGACAAGGACGGTGAATACAAGCAGCGAGAGTGTTGCGAGAACGAGAGAACGAACAATCGAGTTGAAAGAAATTGTTATGTGTGTTGTATGTAAGTGTTTGTGTGTATGGCTCGGTGTCCAGTGCTTGTGAGTAAGTGTCTGCGTGTATGTGTGACGTCGACGTCAATGCGACGGAACGAGAGAGCGAACGCAGCGCACGCAATGGAAAAACTGGTGCGGCTACAAAAACGACGAAAACGACGCGCGGAAGTATTTAATTAAGCCAAAATGTATTTAATTTAGATTGATGAATATATGCAAAGTGCACACATACGCACATATATATTTTCTGCGATATTGCACAATATACAACACAATAATAACAATACACAATTGCCGTTACTCGTTAGAATGCTTTGTGTGCGCTTTTCTGGTGCTACTTAAGGTTTTCAACCGTGCGCCACAAAGTCTCAATACGTACTGAGAAAATGAGCGACGCGCTCAGCGGTAAAACACATTTGCCACATTGTGTGCGAACAGTTCAGCATGTGCGTTCGTAATTTCTCTCTTTTACAAACGTGCGCAAACATACAACTTAACGAAGATATAATCACAAGGCAAGTAGTACTACCACAGGCACACACACTAGAACTGCTCACAAAACTCGCAACGCAAGTGCGACTAATGAGAGAACAACGCTTTGCGCAAGTGAAATGTGCTTGCTCTCGCTCTCACGCTCCCACTCAGCGTTGTAATAAGCGGTAGAGCGTCATATACATATGCATATCAATGTATGCTCGTGGCGATGAGAACGTATGTGTGTGCACTTATGTTGGCTCTTTGACAATGAGTTGTTGTTGTTGCTTGTGACTGGCAAAAAATATTAACAGTGGTACAAAAGTTGCATAGAGAAATACAAAATAAAAACTTAATTAAAAATTTTTTAATATTTAATTAATATATAATAATTATATTATTATAAAATATATAGATTTCTTAGCTTACAATCTATATTTTTGGATCTATTGAGAGTTATTGATAAATAATTTTCCACATAATTAAATTATTTAACGAACGATAATGATATTTGTATATAAATTTAACAATTCTCCAAAATAAAATTGTCATAAATTATTATATTAGTAATCATTAGAAATAAACTTTAAATTCCGAAACGACTACTATCGATAACTCATCTGATTGGTATCTCTAGCAGTGTGCAAAAAAAAAAAAAAAATAAATAAATAAGAGTTTTGTTGCTAAGCGGCTTTAGGTTTCTCTTAAAAATTGAATCTCTTAAATGTGTTTGTCAGTCACCCACGCGTCACAGCACTCTGCTACGGGTATTGCTCTCTTCTTTTAGTTTTTATTTTTTTCTTACTTTGTGCTTGCTTCGTTTATTTATTTATTGCGCTTGCCTTTACCTACTTAACAGTACGCTGTTGACTCTATGTTAAAAGTAAAGATAATTCCTGACATTCTTTACAAGTGTTTCTGAATGTTATTTAAAAATATTAAAAGTATAAATATTTAGAATATAATATATTGTGGTAAATACAATCATTAATAAATATTAAGATACTAATCAGTTAATAGCTTGTTAAATAACAATTAGCTTTTGAAAACCGTTATGAACATTAGCCAGAAACATTTTAAAAAATTAACTGAAGTTGACACAAAAAATTAGTATACTTTTTCTTCTTTTCATCAAGTTTTAGAAGTTAAAGGCTGTAATATTGTGCAACAGGACATGTCCCAACAAAACATGCATTCAACATGCTCGTGCCTCTGACTGTGCCATCGACTCTGTCCACTCCCTTGGCGTTTTCAATAACCCCACCGTCCAACGCACTTAAGATGCCTGCCATGGCAATGATTACGTGAAGTTCCTCCCAACCACACACCACACACCACTGCCCACTCCCCACTTCCCCACTTCCCCACTTGACATTGGCATCCCATGCATTAGCCCATGTTCCAGTATTGTTGTTGTACTCAATGCCCAAGTACAGGACAATACCAGCAGCAACAACCAAAGCAACATTCCTTCTAAGCTGCTTTATAAACAACATAAATTATTTAATTTATGTATGTGCACGTGTTTGTGGGCGTGTGTTCTTTAGCTCTTGATAAGTACTTTATTAAATAAGTTATAAGTATTTTATTTATATTAGATTTCTTGGAAAATCTGAACGAAAACTGAGTTCGAAATAATATGGCTAAGAAGTAATAAGTTATAAGTACTAAAACTCTATAAAATCGCAGTATTTTTAAGACCCTTTTAGGAAAAGATTATTTATAAAGGGAATCAAATAAACAATAATCCTTTAACCGTTATTTTCAAAACAAGTTTCGAATCCGAAGCAAGCAAAGAAAATCCACAGCCAACATAATAAAAGAAGATAAATGTGTTGTTTGCGACAAGTATTTATCGATAAGTGTTCATCGATTTGTAAACGTCTTGTTTTTGTTGCCAAAGCAGCAAAATCTGTTTTCTGCTTTCTTTTGCCTGATCTCAATATGGGAATATGGAACTAATTTAATTTATCAACTAGTTGCATGTAAAAGAACGAATTGATTTTGTAAGTAATATCACTTATAGCCACTTCCTTCTATTAATAAAATGTATAAATATTTAATTTCATATATTTTTTACATTTTTTTTCTTTTAGTTTTAAGAATAGTTAAATTCATTTAAGCTTATTTTGAAATATTTTAATTTTAATATTAATCTAAGATATTTTAGCTTCAGCTTTAAACTGAGATATTATAATTTTAGTATTAATTATAATAAATAAATTGTATTCGCATTTAAAACTTCAATAAAGAAAAATAAAATTATTATAATAAATAAATTGTATTCGCATTTAAAACTTCAATAAAGAAAAATAAAATTATTAAGTTTGAAAAGATTAGAAAAAAATGGTATTTCATGAAGCTGAGGGCGTATTGAGCCAGATTCAGTTTTCTATATAGAAAACTCATGTCTCAAACTGTAAAAAATTTGCGTGAAATTCAATTATTTTGTAAAATGCGGCATAGCTAAAATATTGTTAATGTCCAGTCAAGATTTCATTATAAAAACTCGGGATTCTTCGATATGCAGTCAGTAAATCTTTCGGAATGAATATCGCAACAAGTCTTATAGTTTTATATGTATTAATTACATTTTTGGAAAAAAGTGAAGGATTTTGGGGCCTTTTTGATTATGATTATGATGATTCTCCTAGAAAAAGAAGGAAGCCAAAGCAGCAGTACCAGAAATCAGCAGTATCAATCGAATTTGAAGCTCAACAAAAGTTTCGCAACATGCCATGTCACTACATTTTTAACAATGGAGTCGCGACTAATATGCACGTAAATTCCAATGAAATGAACGCTTATAACTCTCGATATAATATCTGTTTTAGCAGCTGGCGTCAGGAAATAATAGATAGAGAATTCTTAAAAGAGAAGAAAAAACGGGAAGAACAAAAGCGTGCAGAAGCGAAACGAAAGGCAGAAGAAGAACGAAAAAGACGTGAGGAAAAGAAGCGAAGGGAAGAACGTGAAAAGAAAGAACGTGAAGAAAAGAAACGAAAGGAAGATGAAGAAAAGAAACGAAAGGAAGATGAAGAAAAGAAAAGAAAGGAGGATGAAGAAAAGAAAAGAAAGGAAGACGAAGAAAAGAAACGAAAGGAAGACGAAGAAAAGAAACGAAAGGAAGATGAAGAAAAGAAACGAAAGGAAGATGAAGAAAAGAAACGCAAGGAGGATGAAGAAAAGAAACGAATTGAAGATGAAGAAAAGAAAAGGAAGGAAGACGAAGAAAAGAAACGAAAGGAAGATGAAGAAAAGAAAAGGAAGGAAGACGAAGAAAAGAAACGAAAGGAAGATGAAGAAAAGAAACGAAAGGAAGATGAAGAAAAGAAACGAAAGGAAGATGAAGAAAAGAAACGAAAGGAAGATGAAGAAAAGAAACGAATTGAAGATGAAGAAAAGAAACGAATTGAAGATGAAGAAAAGAAACGAAAGGAATATGAAGAAAAGAAACGAATTGAAGATGAAGAAAAGAAACGAATTGAAGATGAAGAAAAGAAACGAAAGGAATATGAAGAAAAGAAACGAATTGAAGATGAAGAAAAGAAACGCAATGAGGATGAAGAAAAGAAACGAATTGAAGATGAAGAAAGGAAACGAAAGGAATATGAAGAAAAGAAACGAATTGAAGATGAAGAAAAGAAAAGGAAGGATTATGAGGCAAAGAAACGAACGGAATATGAAGAAATGAAAAGGAAGGATTATGAGGCAAAGAAACGAAAGGAATATGAAGAAATGAAATGGGAGGATTATGAGGCAAAGAAACGAAAGGAATATGAAGAAATGAAAAGGAAGGATTATGGGGCAAAGAAACGAAAGGAATATGAAGAAATGAAATGGGAGGATTATGAGGCAAAGAAACGAAAGGAATATGAAGAAATGAAAAGGAAGGAATATGAGGCAAAGAAACGAACGGAATATGAAGAAATGAAAAGGAAGGATTATGAGGCAAAGAAACGAACGGAATATGAAGAAATGAAAAGGAAGGATTATGAGGCAAAGAAACGAACGGAATATGAAGAAATGAAAAGGAAGGATTATGAGGCAAAGAAACGAACGGAATATGAAGAAATGAAATGGAAGGATTATGAGGCAAAGAAACGAACGGAATATGAAGAAATGAAAAAGGAAGGATTATGAGGCAAAGAAACGAACGGAATATGAAGAAATGAAAAGGAAGGATTATGAGGCAAAGAAACGAAAGGAATATGAAGAAATGAAAAGGAAGGATTATGAGGCAAAGAAACGAAAGGAATATGAAGAAATGAAAAGGAAGGAATTTGAGGCAAAGAAACGAAAGGAATATGAAGAAATGAAAAGGAAGGATTATGGGGCAAAGAAACGAAAGGAATATGAAGAAATGAAAAGGAAGGATTATGAGGCAAAGAAACGAAAGGAATATGAAGAAATGAAATGGGAGGATTATGAGGCAAAGAAACGAAAGGAATATGAAGAAATGAAAAGGAAGGATTATGGGGCAAAGAAACGAAAGGAATATGAAGAAATGAAAAGGAAGGATTATGAGGCAAAGAAACGAAAGGAATATGAAGAAATGAAATGGAAGGATTATGAGGCAAAGAAACGAAAGGAATATGAAGAAATGAAATGGAAAGATTATGAGGCAAAGAAACAAGAGGAATATGAAGAAATGAAAAGGAAAGGAAGATGAAGAAAAGAAAAGAAAGGAGGGTGAAGAAATGAGGGAAAAAAAACGAAAAGAAGAAGAAAAAAGGAAGCAAAAAAGGCAAGGACGATGTGCAGAGCGGCGAAGAAAATTATGTCGAACATATAATTTTTATACTTTTTGCATCAATCAAATGGATTGATCACTTTTATCTCACATCTACATTTTTATTGATCTATCATTAAAACGAATAGATGTGCTTGCTTCGTTTATTTATTTATTGCGCTTGCCTTTACCTACTTAACAGTACGCTGTTGACTCTATGTTAAAAGTAAAGATAATTCTTGACATTATTTACAAGTGTTTCTGAATGTTATTTAAAAATATTAAAAGTATAAATATTTAGAATATAATATATTGTGGTAAATACAATCATTAATAAATATTAAGATACTAATCAGTTAATAGCTTGTTAAATAACAATTAGCTTTTGAAAACCGTTATGAACATTAGCCAGAAACATTTTAAAAAATTAACTGAAGTTGACACAAAAAATTAGTGTACTTTTTTCTTCTTTTCATCAAGTTTTAGAAGTTAAAGGCTGTAATATTGTGCAACAGGACATGTCCCAACAAAACATGCATTCAACATGCTCGTGCCTCTGACTGTGCCATCGACTCTGTCCACTCCCTTGGCGTTTTCAATAACCCCACCGTCCAACGCACTTAAAATGCCTGCACACTGCCATGGCAATGATTACGTGAAGTTCCTCCCAACCACACACCACACACCACTGCCCACTCCCCACTTCCCCACTTCCCCACTTGACATTGGCATCCCATGCATTAGCCCATGTTCCAGTATTGTTGTTGTACTCAATGCCCAAGTACAGGACAATACCAGCAGCAACAACCAAAGCAACGATCCTTCTAAGCTGCTTTATAAACAACATAAATTATTTAATTTATGTATGTGCACGTGTTTGTGGGCGTGTGTTCTTTAGCTCTTGATAAGTACTTTATTAAATAAGTTATAAGTATTTTATTTATATTAGATTCCTTGGAAAATCTGAACGAAAACTGATTTCGAAATAATATGGCTAAGAAGTAATAAGTTATAAGTACTAAAACTCTATAAAATCGCAGTATTTTTAAGACCCTTTTAGGAAAAGATTATTTATAAAGGGAATCAAATAAACAATAATCCTTTAACCGTTATTTTCAAAACAAGTTTCGAATCCGAAGCAAGCAAAGAAAATCCACAGCCAACATAATAAAAGAAGGTAAATGTGTTGTTTGCGACAAGTATTTATCGATAAGTGTTCATTTGTTCGATTTGTAAACGTCTTGTTTTTGTTGCCAAAGCAGCAAAATCTGTTTTCTGCTTTCTTTTGCCTGATCTCAATATGGGAATATTTAATTCTGGTGCGAAAGCCTCTCCGCCTTGCACTTCAGTTGTTGCATATCAGTGAGCTTTTTGTCGTGCTACTACGAGTTTAATTGCATGGAACTAATTTAATTTATCAACTAGTTGCATGTAAAAGAACGAATTGATTTTGTAAGTAATATCACTTATAGCCACTTCCTTCTATTAATAAAATGTATAAATATTTAATTTCATATATTTTTTACATTTTTTTTCTTTTAGCTTTAAGAATAGTTAAATTCATTTGAGCTTATTTTGAAATATTTTAATTTTAATATTAATCTAAGATATTTTAGCTTCAGCTTTAAACTGAGATATTATAATTTTAGTATTAATTATAATAAATAAATTGTATTCGCATTTAAAACTTCAATAAAGAAAAATAAAATTATTATAATAAATAAATTGTATTCGCATTTAAAACTTCAATAAAGAAAAATAAAATTATTAAGTTTGAAAAGATTAGAAAAAAATGGTATTTCATGAAGCTGAGGGCGTATTGAGCCAGATTCAGTTTTCTATATAGAAAACTCATGTCTCAAACTGTAAAAAATGTGCGTGAAATTCAATTATTTTGTAAAATGCGGCATAGCTAAAATATTGTTAATGTCCAGTCAAGATTTCATTACAAAAACTCGGGATTCTTCGATATGCAGTCAGTAAATCTTTCGGAATGAATATCGCAACAAGTCTTATAGTTTTATATGTATTAATTACATTTTTGGAAAAAAGTGAAGGATTTTGGGGCCTTTTTTGATTATGATTATGATGATTCTCCTAGAAAAAGAAGAAAGCCAAAGCAGCCAAAGCTGCAGTACCAGAAATCAGAAGCATTAATCGAATTAGAAGCTCGACAAAAGTATAGCAATATGCCATGTAGCTCCATCATTTTTGACAATGGAGCCTCGATTAATATGCACGTAGATATCAATGAAATGAACGCTTATACCTCTCGACGTGATACCTGTTTTTAGGAGCTGGTATCAGAAAAAATTAGATAGAGAAATGCAAGAGTTTAGAGAGAAGAAAAAACGAGAAGAACAAAGGCGTGCAGAAGCGAAACGAAAGGCAGAAGAAGAACGAAAAAGACGTGAGGAAAAGAAGCGAAGGGAAGAACGTGAAAAGAAAGAACGTGAAGAAAAGAAACGAAAGGAAGATGAAGAAAAGAAACGAAAGGAAGATGAAGAAAAGAAAAGAAAGGAGGATGAAGAAAAGAAAAGAAAGGAAGACGAAGAAAAGAAACGAAAGGAAGACGAAGAAAAGAAACGAAAGGAAGATGAAGAAAAGAAACGAAAGGAAGATGAAGAAAAGAAACGCAAGGAGGATGAAGAAAAGAAACGAATTGAAGATGAAGAAAAGAAAAGGAAGGAAGACGAAGAAAAGAAACGAAAGGAAGATGAAGAAAAGAAAAGGAAGGAAGACGAAGAAAAGAAACGAAAGGAAGATGAAGAAAAGAAACGAAAGGAAGATGAAGAAAAGAAACGAAAGGAAGATGAAGAAAAGAAACGAATTGAAGATGAAGAAAAGAAACGAATTGAAGATGAAGAAAAGAAACGAAAGGAATATGAAGAAAAGAAACGAATTGAAGATGAAGAAAAGAAACGAATTGAAGATGAAGAAAAGAAACGAAAGGAATATGAAGAAAAGAAACGAATTGAAGATGAAGAAAAGAAACGCAATGAGGATGAAGAAAAGAAACGAAAGGAATATGAAGAAATGAAAAGGAAGGAATATGAGGCAAAGAAACGAACGGAATATGAAGAAATGAAAAGGAAGGATTATGAGGCAAAGAAACGAACGGAATATGAAGAAATGAAAAGGAAGGATTATGAGGCAAAGAAACGAACGGAATATGAAGAAATGAAAAGGAAGGATTATGAGGCAAAGAAACGAACGGAATATGAAGAAATGAAATGGAAGGATTATGAGGCAAAGAAACGAACGGAATATGAAGAAATGAAAAGGAAGGATTATGAGGCAAAGAAACGAACGGAATATGAAGAAATGAAAAGGAAGGATTATGAGGCAAAGAAACGAACGGAATATGAAGAAATGAAAAGGAAGGATTATGAGGCAAAGAAACGAACGGAATATGAAGAAATGAAAAGGAAGGATTATGAGGCAAAGAAACGAACGGAATATGAAGAAATGAAAAGGAAGGATTATGAGGCAAAGAAACGAAAGGAATATGAAGAAATGAAAAGGAAGGATTATGAGGCAAAGAATCGAAAGGAATATGAAGAAATGAAAAGGAAGGAATTTGAGGCAAAGAAACGAAAGGAATATGAAGAAATGAAAAGGAAGGATTATGGGGCAAAGAAACGAAAGGAATATGAAGAAATGAAAAGGAAGGATTATGAGGCAAAGAAACGAAAGGAATATGAAGAAATGAAATGGGAGGATTATGAGGCAAAGAAACGAAAGGAATATGAAGAAATGAAAAGGAAGGATTATGGGGCAAAGAAACGAAAGGAATATGAAGAAATGAAATGGGAGGATTATGAGGCAAAGAAACGAAAGGAATATGAAGAAATGAAATGGAAGGATTATGAGGCAAAGAAACGAAAGGAATATGAAGAAATGAAATGGAAGGATTATGAGGCAAAGAAACAAGAGGAATATGAAGAAATGAAAAGGAAGGAAGATGAAGAAAAGAAAAGAAAGGAGGGTGAAGAAATGAGGGAAAAAAAACGAAAAGAAGAAGAAAAAAGGAAGCAAAAAAGGCAAGGACGATGTGCAGAGCGGCGAAGAAAATTATGTCGAACATATAATTTTTATACTTTTTGCATCAATCAAATGGATTGATCACTTTTATCTCACATCTACATTTTTATTGATCTATCATTAAAACGAATAGATGTGAAAATAAAGAAAAATAATTTGTATTAAAATAAAAAAACCGACAAGTTACTATTTTGAGTCGTAATCGTGACGAATCTAATTTTAAGCTTATTACAGCTATGACTTTTTGCAGAGAAGAAGAAGACGAAAGTCGATAGCTATATGAGGAAAAAGAAGACTGTGAAAAAAGACTAAATCAACTAATTGATAAATTTTTTTTGAAACTACGATATGGTTATTCGTCCTTGTACTTACGTCCTAATGTCTATAGGGACGAATTTAAATATATTTTTAAGACATCCTTATTAAATCTCTGAGTTAGGATGTAGCTGATAAACAGTTGCTATCAACGCTTTACAAGCTCTCAACCATCCACGTGTCTTTTGCCTCTTATCCTTTTCCCATGCCATGTTCCGCCGCAGCATCCGCTTCCGTTTGCGGTGCGCTGCCAGCTAAATTCTACTTCCTTGCCAGATTTACAGCTAGAAATTTCAGGATATTCTGAACATATGCGCGTGTGTGTGTGGGTGTGTGTGTGTGTATGTGTGTGTGGTTATGTGTGGTGTTTGTGTGGATGTCAGTGTGTCTTGTCTGTGGCGTTGCCGGAAAGTGAAACGTTTATGAAAACCTCCGGCAAGGCATACTGCAGAATCCCCACCCACTTACACACCCACACACACACAGACACCCACACATACAGCAATCCAGGACTATGACCTCCTTTGGTGCAAAATTTAATATTCACTTTCATCTGCTGATTTGAAATCTGAAGAATACTTCAAAAATTTAATATCCCTGACCAACTGGACATGACCTACGTGTGAAACCCTCCAAGGAATCCAGCTTCTAGTTAGTTACTTAGTTACATTCCCCAGTCTTTCTCTTTCATCTTCCATCTCCCAAAACCTTCACTATCCTTCATCTACGCCTTGCCACCTGCATTTCAAGTCCTTGTTCCAATAAAAGCCTTAAAATCATGACTTAGTAACTCCTTTACATTGCCCTTTGTCATCAGCATCAGCGGTGTCAATAGAATCCTTAAAAATATTATTAATTGACCAAAGGATACTCTTCTATTGACTTAGTATTAATCCAAATTTTCCTAACTTTAAAAAATTATGAAAAAAATGCTATTGAATTTTAAAAGGTAATAAATTTTTTATCAGTTAGTTTTCTAGTTTGTCTATAATAAAAATAAGGATAAAGTTTACTGACTTCTCCTTAACTCTAACGAAGGATCAAAGTTGAACTTAGGAAATTATTTATTACAGGATATTTAAGAATATGTTTTAAAAACCAAAAAGAATGAATCCTAAAAGAAAGGACAAGCAGAAGGATACATAAACTGAGAAAAGGACAGCCTAAGATCATGTATGGTACTTAAACACATTTTAAATTCTAACAAAAATAGAAAGGAACCTTAAAATAAATTCCACAGTGTGTGTTTTTATCTGCATGTGTGTGTAGATATACTGATACACACACACACACTTGCATAAACTTTGCAAAAAAAAAAAAACAATGAAAGGAGCAGAGAGCAAAGAATCACTGACTCTGACTTCTGGCTGAATGTACGGAGCAAATGAAGGTGTCAAAATGACAAGCAGACAGAGAAAAAGTAGACGAAGGCCTTTGGCGTGCACACCACATATATAACCATACACGCGCACACACACACACACACACACACACACACACACACACACACCCTTATGCTAAAGCTATAGAAGCCTTGTGCCTGATTGGTTGGACATGTAGTAGATAGATGGACGGTTAGATGTCTGGCTGAGACTGGCTTCGGTCCGGACAGCTCGCCGGCTGTCTCTGAGTCCGTGGGTCCGTCTGTCCGAGTGTCTGTCCAACTAATGTATAAACGCCAAAAAGACGGCAACATTTACTAACTTGCAACGTCAACAACAACAGCTACAGCAGCAACGGCAACAATAACAAAGACACTTACATCGGTTGCAACAACACAAACATACAAAATTGTATTTGTATCTGTGTATGTCTGTATCTGTGTATCTATGTGTCTATGTATCTATGTATCTGTGTATCTACACGCTGGCCGTGCATTGTATTGCAGTTACGTGCTCGATGGGCCAGCAAAATGATAAAAATAAAAGAAGAAAACAAAAAGGAAATGAAACTGAAGTGGATTTTTAGAGGACAACGAATAAAAAATGCCCTAAGATTATTTAATTAGAAAACATTTAAAATTTAATTTAATAAAAATAATTTATTAATTGCGGCAGTCGAGTAATCGATATACGTTTCGGTCTATCGGTATGAATATGAATGTTTAAAGCTTTTACATTTTTTAAGAATTTTTCTAAGATAATTAAGAACTTAGTTAATTAAGTAATTATTAAATAAAATTACTAAGAATTATTTTAAATATTAAAAAATATTTTTAGTTGGTTAAAAGCCCCAAAAATTTTATGATTTTAATTGAGTGAAATAAAATGAATAAAATGACTCATTAAAACCAAATAAAAATCATTTACATATTTTACAAATTATTTTTAAAAAACACTTAAAATCTTTTTTTTTTGTTTAAAATATTTGCCAAAAATTTAATTTTTTTCCGCTTTTCCTTTTCTAGGTAAAAGATGAACTTTAAAATTGTCAGGGTATAAAATGACAACAAAATCGCTGGAAGTCTTTGGCGATGGCCAACTACCGACAAGATGGCCAACTGCCAAAGTGGATTTAACTTGGACGAAAACTTTAAATGAGTTCAACTTGTAGATTTAGTGCTAAGCGTCCCATTGCCACGCCCATTTGGATGACTGAACTTCTTCCACCGATGAAGCGTAATGATTATAATGACTTTTTAGGATTAATGGATAGATTGATGATCAACCAAAGCGAGAGGCAAGTGGCAAGTGGTAAATGTCGAGTGCAGCGTAAGGGGAAATTTTACAATTTTGGTCTAGAAAAACTTATTGCTCATACGCCGCATTAGCCAACAAAATTATTATATATATATATATATATATGAATATAGAAACGCATATGACGCCTTAGATGAGCAATTAAATGATTTTCTAATTGAGAATTTGATTTATAATTTTTTTTCATTATTTTATTTGTACCTTTGGGCTAACCGGAAACGTCACTTGGCCTGTCATTGGGCATGGGATGGCTTTGTACTTAGGACTCAGTCGCAATGGATCAGTGGACCGGTGTACATCGTGCGTTCATAATTCGCGCCTACTACAGAAACAATGATTCCATTAGCACCGCCCAAAGGATCTTTAAAAAACAGTTTAGCATTTATCAGGTACCGCCCACTAATGTGATAAAGTCCTGGCTGAGGCACTTTGAGTGCACGGGTTCCTCACAGGCGGGAGGATCTACGTCCCGATCTTCCATTCCTGTAAGTCTCGAAAAAAAAAAAAAAACTTCGTTTTTTCTGTAAATTTTAAATCCTTTTTTTTAGCAAATTTTCTGCACCATTTGTAATCAATGTCTGAGCAATGAGAAGAACTTTAATCCTTCCATCAAATGAGACGTGATAACTGAATAACTGAATATCTGAATTGATTAAGATAATTCCTAATGACATTGAGTATTATATTTTACTATAAAAATAAATATTTGTTTTTTTTCTTTTCTGTGTGTGTTTTTTTTGCTAATTAACAAGTTTGTTGAACATTTCCACTCAACACTTTGGGTGCCACAGTGTCCTCAGTATATCAAACGCTCGACATTTGTCTCTGGGGGACACTCGCACATTTGCCTGTCACGCTTGGCTTCAGTTCTTCGATTCGCTTGGTTTATTTTGAAATTGAAATGGTTTGAAATTCTTTTGTATAGTCCCAATGGCTGCAAATGAAAAATTGGCATTGGAATGCGAGGAATTAAAGAACGAACTCAATTTTTCAGATATAGATATTTTTTGAGCTAAATCTACTTTCTGTTACTTTCATTTCTTATTCATCTGATGGCCATACAAATATTGTGTTTCAGCATAAATGGAATTTGACAATTTAAATATTAAATGTCAATCAATTTAAAATAACCTAAATAACAACTAAAAGAAAAACAATAACAAATTGATTCGAAAACAAAGAGAAATAAAGCCAAAGAAAAATATGAAATATAGGAAAAAAAAAATAAAATACTGACTCGTAACTAAAAATATTTTTAAGCAATGACAACTTTGAAAAAAAAAAAAAAAAAAAAAAATATTTTTAAAAAAATTTATTTAAAAAAATTTATTTAAAAAAATTTAAAGCCAGTAACCTTTGACTTTTCTGTTTCATTAAAAACATTGAAGTGGAGAACACAGAAAAAATATATTAACTCTGGTATGTATTCTACAAGAATAATAAATTCGAAATAATTAATTACACCAATTTAATTATTTTCACGCTTTTATAATAGATCATTTCTAAGCATCCAAATTGAACAAAAATGATAATATATCTAAAACGGAAGTTCAAGGATTTCCTTGACGCCGTCAAAGATGAACGCACGGAAGATCTTCTTAAATGCAGTACATTATTTATTTTTGGCATAATTATCCTTAAGAAAATTGGGCATGATTTGAAAGATAAATTATAATGATCAAGTATTTAGGAGAGCCAAATTAGCCATCGATGGAGTTCCTTACGAAAATGGGATACCAAATTTACTATTTGTTCTGTTGTCGTTATTAAAATTGAAATAATATTACATTAATTATTTTAATGGAAATATGTATTATTAGTGTTTTTGGTAAAAACAGTTGTAAGTAAATTAATATTTTAATAAAAAAAATATAAAAAACAATGTTAATAGTGTGTTTGCTTAATAATGGTTTTTAATCTCAATTATAAATCAGACTTGAAAAGGTGAACAATTTTAAAATAAATAAATTTAAAAAATATATAAATTTAAGGCCATTAAATAAATATTTAATTAAAAGCCTTAAATTAAAGTATGTATTTAAAATCGCTTAATCAATGTTTTAGACTAAACACTCAAGGCTTCTATGGATGTCATTAAATATTTAATTGATTTGAAAACTTATATATAAATTCTAAATGTTTTAATTAAAATAGAAATTAATTTAATATTCAAATTACTTATGCTCAATATAAGAAATCATGATTTTAATAAGTAATTTATTTAAATTAACTCAAAACTAAATCCTTATTCGACTTTATTTTCAGCTTTGCTGTGAAATCAAATATTCTGAATACCTTTGACTTAAGATCCTTGGAGCTTAAGTTACACCCTCTTATTCAGTGTTTCCTTGAGTCCCACCCCATACCCTACCAAGGGAGCTGTCAATATGCTAAATCCCATATTGACATTTGTCAGCTTTGGATTCACGATGTGTCAGTGGCATCTTTATTTTTGGCACTTGGTAAAAAATGTCCACTTCAAGGAGCTGTCATCGACTTGTCAGTTAATGTCAACCCAAAATATTTAAGACCTAATGACAGCGTGTAACTAGGCTGCTCAACGGTTATTAAGCATTAGAATTAAAGATTACAATCAGAAAGGTTTTACAGCATTTTGGGTATTAGTTATATGAGTTCTCTATGGTTTTTCCAAAGCAAGCAAATAAAATTAGACGTAATCAAACCCTCAGCCCACCCTTGGACTGCCGCCGCCTTATCCTCACCTTCGACTGACAAAATTCCTTAAAGGAAGTTCTCGTACACCGGAAAGTAACGTTAACGGCGAAACCAGCGATGGGCTCTGGTATCATAATTTCGGTATGACAGGTAATTTGGGGCAGCAACAGGGGGGATGGCCAATAGGCGGATGCGAAATTGTTGGTGAAGAGGAGTGGGGCTAGATGGGGCGGGGCAATGAAGTGCAAGCACCAAATGAGAAAATGATGCGAGTTTATTAAGTACCGTTACTCAAAATGTACCCAAGTGCCAACAGAATCCTCCCAAGAATTTATGACGCGCAATTTTGTAAAAAAAAAAAAACGCGAAAAAAAATGTTACAAGAGGAAAAACCGAACAAATTTATATATATAATATATATATGTATATGTGTGTGTATATATGTGTGTATATATGTGTGTATATGTATATATATAAACTCGACTCTGTTCCAAGGAGGGTGGAAGTCACCGCCCGAATCTCGAAATGATTTAAGCACAAGAACACGCAACTAATGAGTGGAACTTCTGTTTTTATACTTCATATTTGTGGGTGGTAGGAGGAGCCCGTCAAAAATACCAAGGATATCATAAACACTTCCTTGTGGATGCTCTAAAACTTTAATTGAAATTAAGGGCGATGCGACGTGCAGACTATAAAACAGGCTAGTCACAGCGGTTATTGGTGTCAAAGGACGTATCAACTTAGTTGGGAATCTCCTTAAAAGAGTTGCTCCTTGGAAAAATATGATTTTCTTTTTAGACCAGAGGATGATTTAAAACGATCTGCTTGGGTTGCTTCTCAGTCCCTTTTTATTTGGTGTAAGACCGTAAGTATTTCCCTTTATTCTGTTTCTTATTGTTATTGATAACTGTAAACATCGTCCATTCGACATTATCTCAACCTTTGGTGCTTTATATCCTGCAGCTTCTATTTGCATCAAATGGTCCATACATCATTATGGGAATCGATGAGCTATTAAAAACGGCGATATTTATTGTAACATATCTTTTCATAATGTTGGATTATCGCAAAAAGAATATCTTGCCAGGATTTATGTGTGTCAAGAATCACACACACACACTCACACACGCACACACATTTACACCCCGCACACACATCTAGCGGCGTCTGTGTGACTGCTTTAAGCTCTTAGGAAATTGAAATCTTAAGCTTTATTGTTTTACTACCCTGGCCTTTCGTTCTTTCGCCCTTGTCCACCCCTACCCCCACCCTCACCCTTAGCCCCAACCCCCCTTTTTTCTTCTTTAACCTCTGGCATCTCCTGTAAAAGAACCACATGCAAAGCAAGGACTTCATAAATGACAGCAGCACGAAGCGGACGAAGAAGCGAAGTGAATAAAACTGCAGCAAAAGCAATTTTCATAAATATTTAATGGATAATGGAAAAGGAGGAAAGTCGCAGACAGAGACAGAAACAGAAACGGAAAAAGAGATGGAACGAGGAGGACATGACGAAAAGGAAGAGAGTGGGGGAAGGGGAAGGGGAAGGGGACAGAGGCCTATCTGTCCAACAGTTCTTGGATGTATTGTAATGTCCGTATGGATATACGAGCCGCACATATGCCACATGAACACATGAACAGACGAAACACATGCCACATACCGCACACCACATGCCACATGCCACGCGCTGAATCTCAGCTTTTAGTTGGTATCATTAAACAGGATTTCGCGCTGAAAATGCGCGCTTATTGTTTCTGCTTTTCCGGCTGCCCAAAGTCCTTCGGCTGCCCCATTACGGGCGGCAAAAATCATAACAATAAAATTGAGACCATCTAGATTGAGCGAGAAAGCGAGAGAGAGAGAGAGAGAGAGAGAGGGGAAGACGTGGGTGAAGGTGAAAGGACATGGCGATGAATGTGGAAAAGGAAGTGGGACAGGCCTGGACAAGGGGGTTGGACTTACTTAATCGATGATGATGAATAATTGATTCGTGCGAAGCGCCCAAGCATGGAAATGAAAATGTCGGTTGCCTACTGAATAACTGTGTGTGTGTGGGTGTGTGAATGCTCGTGTGTTGGTGTGTGGGCGAGTGGCAAATTTCAGGAAACGGAAATGGCAATTGCAGGCAACGCAAATGTGAAGTTGTGCGCTAAATGAAATGCCAACACAGCAACACGACAAGAAACACGGAAACGGCAAAATGCGGACAGTGTAACGCAAGAAGGTAAAATAAAGAAGAGCAAGCGAATGAATAAAGAGATGGAGGGAGACAGAAGATGGAGGATGGAGAGCAGGATGGAGGCGACCCGCTGCTGGCTGCTGGTTGTTGGTTGCTGGTTGCTGGCTGTTGGCTGCTGGTTGCTGGCTGCCGGCTGAAGGATGCAAGTGGTTGGGAAATGCTGAGGAGGGAACGGGGCAGGTGGAAATTGCCAGGTATGAAATTCGTTGGTATTTAAATTTGATTTTGAATTCTATTTAAATGGTTTTTCTCAAGTGGAAATGCAAATGCAAGCAACGTTGCTGGGCTAGGGGAAGGGGGCGGGCATGTTTTGGGGGCGGTATAAGATAGTAGAGTGCATTTTCCCATTAGAAAGGAACTCGCAGCGAGTTCATTATAAAGTTAGAAGATATAATAGAGGAAGAGAAAGTTGGCGTATGGAATGGGATAGAAACAGGAACAGTACAAGGAAGTACAAGTGTATCCTTTGAGCAAGGAGTTAAAGAGCTTAACTTTGTCTATCGATAACCCAACACAACAACTCGATAAATGCGAATGCATGTTCACACCTCGGACCACTTTAAGCGACTTTAAGAAATTAATTCGAGTTTCGGGTGAAGTGGTTTGCGGTTGTTCCTCTTGAATTGCCATAATGCCAGTTATCAAACATGTGCGGCATTATCTCCGCTATCAACAACGTGCCACATGTTATTGCAACACGCACAGTAATGCCAAACTCAATGCACAAGAACAAGGGACTGCAAATGGCAAGAAGGGGGGCATGGCACATGGGTATGGGACTAGGTGTGGGTGTGGGACTGTGTGTGGGTGTAGGGTTGATAGGGGGGAGGTGTGACTGTACTTGTGCTTGTGCGTGCGGGTAGGAGGATGATGTAACTGCGCAACAGCAACTGCGCCATAGAAACTATGCAACTGTGAAGATGCAACTGCAAGTGCAGCAGCAAATGCAACGTTTTGGTGCATGAAGATAGATGGCAAAGATATAACGGAAAGGGGACAACGCAGCTAATAATACGTAATTCGCATGAACGGGACATTGGGGACAAATCTGGCATGCAACTTTTGTATGTTGCAGCTGATTATTGGACTGTTGCACAGTTGCATCCACTGGGGCGACTGCTGGGTGCATGATGAGCTGCTGCTGCTGCTGCTGCTGTTGCTGTTGCTGCTACTGTTGCGGCTTTAGCGGCTGTTGCTGTCGTCGTTGTGGAAAGGACAACAGCGGCAGCAGCAACAATAACAACAGCAACAACAACAACAATGACATTGCAATGGGCTGCAGGCGCTGCTTTCTCAAAATAAATTGCATTTTTATCGCGAATAATTTAATTAAATGATTTGGTTTTTTGCTCAGACAACGATTCGTCTATCCGCTTCTTACGCATTTCTTTATTTATCACTCTTTCCCTTTCGTTGATACTGTATCTCTCATCCCTGCCCACCCCCTGTATGTCTCACTCTTACTTTTTGATCTCTTCTTTTCTTTTTTTTTTTTTTCTTGTTTCGGTGATTTATTGTGCATCGCTTTGTCTTCTGTCCTCTGTCTTCTGTCTCCTATCTATCCACTGTCTCTGCCTCCTTATCCGCCCCTACCCCCCATTCTTCCTTTTCTGTATATATATACATGTGTGTGTGTGTGTGTGTCTATTGTGTCGACAATATCTAAAAATAAGCATCAACGCCGCACTCAGTTGCATATTTAAAATGTTGGCAAAAATCGAGTTAGAGACTGAATGTCCAACCACCAACCACCAGCCCACTGCTGCCCACCGCTCAGTGCCCACCCACTTTGCATACCGAACGGCGGCAGTGCCCTGCGTGAGACCACAGAAATAAGATTTAAATATTTTGGCATTTTCCATCAATTTTCATATAATGCAAATGGCTTTCAACCTCTCTCATTCTCGGAAAATGCTCGTATGTGAACCTTTGTTGCATACATGGGAATGCTGCATGCCGATAGCAGACGTGCAGCTTTGTGGCAAGGCATTCGATCAGCCATCGTCAGACACATCTTCCACTTGTCCTTTCCCAACCGCTGCCTACTCCTTCAACTCCTCTTCCGCCCACATTTTCAATCATTTATTCAGCAATCAGTGCTAGTTTCTTTTCCACACGTACGATTACTGACTTTTCCTCCTGGGCCGAATGCCCTCCCACATTTGGGGCATATCAGCCATCAGGAGCTTTTGGCGCATACAGAAGGTTACTTAAAAGGATATGTACTTTAAAATAGGGATAATATTTTTAACAAATAAAATATGTGATCTTAGAAAGTCTTTTAATTTTCTTAACCACAAAAATATAATTAAATTTATCGGACGAATTTTCTTTTTAATATTTTACTACTCATTACTACTTTATATATAATATTAAAAAATTAAATTAATATTTCTATTTATGTTATTTCTTATTTTATCATTTCTTATATTCAACCAATCAATTAAAATATTTTCAAATCATACCTTATAGAGCATAAAAACCGCAACCTACGGCATTTTAAGATGCAACTTAAATTCAATTCTTTGATTTAGTGACTGTAATCAAATTAAGTCAACTGCATAAATTGACTTTTAGTGCATGCTAAAAATTTTCACACAAACTGTCAAAAATACAAAAATAACAAATTCTAAATCCAACCAAAAATACAAGAGAAGATAATAGCTGAAAACTCATAGATTGATGCATTTGCCTTGTGAGCTGAGAGCATAAACAAATAGAATGGTTTTAAACTTTTAATCAAATTGTATAACAATAAACAACAGCAAATTGCATTGAATCTGGTCAAATCTCTCTTCCCATAGATATTATTCTTGCAAACAATAAACAAATGTTCAGCAATCATGGGTCCTAGGATTTTAAATTTATTTTTTTAAAAGTCCTATTTAAGTGCAGGGTAAAAATATACCAATGAAAAGAATTTAAAATAAATATATGAATATGTATATATATATATAATAAATAAACAAAAATAAATAAATAAAAACAAATTTATAAAAATATATAAACACAATAATATTTATATATGAATTAACAATTCCATAGCCATTCAAATATCAAGGTCCATTGGCATTAGATTTTGTTGCATACTTTTGGGCTTAGCAGAATAATTATTTTAAGAGCTGCAAAGGGCAGGCCTTGACCATAAAAAGTGAGAGAACTTTGTTGACTTTAGTAAATAATGAAAAATTAATTAAATTTAAAAACTAAAAATAATCACTAATTTAACATTTATCAAGTTTTGGACATGTTAAGAACAACTGAAAATCTTGCAGGCAACGAAAGTGAAGATATACAATTGCGTACACAGGAGGACGAAAAAAGATTTTTTTAACTGTTAAAGGATTACATTCAATATAGGTTAAATCCACTTCAGGTATGGATGCCCCGCCTCCTTCCCCTTCCCTTTAAACTTAAGGTATTGTCAGCGTTCATCACTTACAGCTCTTAACTTGGCTTGTAACTGTTGTTGTGTTACGTTACATAACTGTTAAGTTGATGATTTCTAGACTCTAAAACTGTAAACTTATTAATTGGCAGTGCGACTTCAGTAATTGGTTGTTGTGTTCTATTCAATCAGAGCTCAACTGCCACAGCTTGAGTTGTACCCACTTACAGTCTGTTAGCTTCTAAGAACTATCCAAAAACTCAATTTGTCAGTTGAATGGCCGTTTACTGGGTTTACGAGGAGGCGGAGGCGGGGGAGGAGAAGTGTCTACGTTTGCAACTCCACTCCGTTCATGAATAATCCGCGTGACACTTGCGTTTAATGGCTTTGCATAGTTACGAGCAGTTGGTGCTTGGAATCACAACAAACTGCCGTTACTGGAAAGCTCGGAAAATGTAGAAGGGAGCGCCAACAGGTGGCGCTCTAGGACAGTCTCCGTGCTGCTGATAGTGACTGTTGCATGAATAAGCAACGAATTGGGTGGAATAGGAAAGAGAATGAGAATTGTACCGCTAAGGGGAACGCGAACGGAAAGGGGGTATGGGTATCGGAAGGGGTATTTGAAGGGTAACGGGAAGGGGATGTAGTAACGGAAGGCGTATCTGATGGGTAAAGGGAAGGGTAAATGGCGACGGAACTTGGTATGGACGGCGCTCGTGCTTAGGTTTGGTACACAGGACTAGTTAGTTAGCCGCGACTGTTGTGTGTTGGGTGTTGTTGTTGTTGTTGTCGTTGAGCGTATAAACGCCTCTAGTTATGCAATAAATAAAAGTGCGATTGTTGCGCCAAACGTTGTCCATGCAGCCGAGTGGCGGCCATGTTTGTGCACAACTGCAAGATGGCGTCCGGCATCCGTTATAGCAGCCCCCCCTTGCCGCTGCTTCCAACACTCGCACTAGCGGCACTTCCGCAACACTTTCGCTGTTGCTGCTGCATGTTGCGTTTGTTGTTGTACATGTTGTTGTTGTTGTTGTTGTTGCTGTTTCTGGGTGTCTGCTACAATTCCGCTTGGCAAACTTTTGCCGTTTGTTGTTTGTTGTCTTATGCCTGTTGTTGTTGTTGTTTGGTGTTTTTGGGCCCAGCTTCCGTTGTCGCCAGGCTGCTCAACGGCAAGTTCCGGCTGCCTTCCACACTTTCCCTCCCCCACCTTCTCTTCAACTACCCCCTAAGCCCCTCTGTTCCATTCTCTCGGGACAAGCAGTTGGCTTATTTAGCTTCGGCTTAATTTGACAAAGCAGCGCATTTAAGCGCTTCGTAATTTACGTAGTTGCATTGGCGAAAGGTCAAAGCATAATGTGAATAATCTAAGGACAAAGCCAACAACAAGGATACCAGTCCAAAAACAGAAGAAAAGAAACAACAGTAAAAATAACAATGCTCTTAAGTTTGGCAAGTGCCGCTTACAGTTGCTAATTGAGTGTCAACTCTGTGCAGGTTGCCTAATGTAGGTAATTAGTGTTTTAAAAAACAGAGGGAAATAACTTAAAATGATGGCCAGGAGTTGCACCCTGTACCCTGCAACCTGCAACCTGCAACCTGAAACCTGCAACAGCAGCAGCACCAGCAGCAACTGTTGTCAATTTACATAATCAGACACCTGCCAGGTGCAACTTTGTCTTCTTCAGGAGATTATTTCCCGTTCTGCAATGCAAAATATTCAAAGCCAGGATTCACGTAAATCGTGCAGAGGCATCCAAAGTGAACCCTTGAAGGAGCAACTTCTTCAATAAGCAACAACAGACGTACTTTATTTATGACACCAAAACAAAAGTCATTTGATATATCATTCGATATTTTTTATGCGATTTTTTACATCCTGAAAATCAGGACATTTGGGAAATTTATAAATTTATTTAATTCTAGTTAAGGTCTTAATTATCTTAGAAATGAAGAAAATAATCGAACCCGTCACAAAAATGTTCCACATAAAAATTTACTATTCAAAACATCTTAACATATAAATATTTAATATATAAAATCTTAAATTTTAATTAATATTTTAATTAGTTTATTACTTTGATTCATTATAACATTTATATCATGCTGATCAAATGAAAATATTTAAATAAAACTTCACAGGACATGAAAATCACAGCCCAAGGTATTTTCATATGCAACTAAAATTCGATTCTTTGATTTAGTAGCTGTAATCAAATTAAGTCAACTGCATTAATTGACTTTTAGTTCAAACTAAAAATGGCTTAAAGGCAGAAAAAGCAGACAAACTTCAAACTGTAAAGGATATGGCAGAAAAAAACTAATGCGTTTCTGTATTCAATAGAAAATTGAGACGCCTATGGACATACACACTCAGTCAAACAACAACAACAACACACACACACACATACATATATATATATATATATATATATATATATATATATTTATAGAGAGAGAGAGAGAAATATGTGTCCTTTGCAATGCCACAGATGTTTTATGGGAACAAACAAATATTACGGTTATCCAAAAAGGACGTGCAGCGATCGGCAGTAAAAGCAATGCACGTGAGCAAAGGGACAACTTGCCACATGTGGCAAATTAAGTTTAAATTAAGCAATTAATTTAATTAGTGCGCTGCGTGTGTGACGATGTCCCTTCAGAAAGCCCGAATGACTTGCCACACATGCAACAGTTGCAATTAAGTAACGCACACACACGCACACACCCCAAGCCCTACGAAACATATACACCTACACCCACACAAACCCGCCCACACTATACCACACACACACATACACACACACACACACACACACATAGTCAGATGAACAGATACAAGTGGCAGATGCTCTGTTGCAGCTGCAACAAGCCAACGGGCATTTGCATATACAAACTTAAATTTACGTAACATTCGTGGGTGTTGGTGTGAGTGTGAATGTGGGTGTGGGTGTGGGTGTGGGTGTGGTTGTGGAATTGGGTAAGTGTTAGTGCTTGTCTGAGTGTGTACTCACACACTCTGCTTGTGATAATGTTGCACACGGCAATAAAAAATAATTATAATGTAAAAAAATGATTTTACAGTCGACCAAACGCAAAGGATGAGGATACGATGAATCAGGTTGCACGTGGGAAGGGGTGGGTGGACCGGGGGGTAAAAGAAAACTTTTACGAAATTCATTTATTACATCAACGATGGAAACGATTCCCCAATTCACAGCATCGATTCCTCAATTAAGTAAATAAATTCACAGCCGGAAAAATTCATCAACTGCAATTTAAGAAAATTGCAAAATACATTTAAAAAAAAATAAAATATAAATCGACAGAATAAATAACTAAATAAATTAAAAAAAAAAAAATGTACATTTAAATTTAAAACACGCAACACTCGACGAGCCATCGAAACGCTGAAACATCGCCAAAGATTTTAGAGGTAAACAAAAACGGAACAACTTTCAATTTTTTATGAAACTTAAAAAAAAATTAAAAAAAAAATTTTTAATTAAATTATTTTAAAATGAATTTCAACGAATGTGAAACTAAAAACTTTCTCAAATGCAGCAAAAGTAATTTTACTATTTAAATAAGTGTTGCATTTTTTTTTACATTTATCCTTTTAACATCCTTCAACGGAGTTTTTTGTGTTATCCAAAAGTAAATGAAAATTTAAATCAAATTTAAATTTTTAAATTAAAATTAAATTACTTAATTATTTTAACGCATGCAAAGGATTCTGTGCCCTGTTTATTTTGTCTCCTTATAGCCAATATTTTCCCACAACACAAACCTGACCAACTCGCTATTTACCCATGGGACTGTTTATTCTGGTGATTATACTATGTCCATTCGGTGGTTCATTTCATGCTGACCACTCGAATTATATGGGCAAACATGACCTGCGAGTAGAACCCTTCGAGTTCGAAACCCTCAAAGATGTTGGGTATTTGTGTTTACATTTGCATCGGGCATGTAAATATTGTGGTTGTCTGTGGACAACAAAGCACTTCAAACACTCGCTTTAAACACGTTTTGCGTTTGTATATAGAACCATATAAACTATTCCTTCGATATCTTAGTATATCTCTTAATACATCTACTTACCTTGAGATGTGAAACTTATGTCAATTTCACACATCTTTCTTTGAATTTAACTTCTGAGTCGACAATTGAACTCTAAGAAGCCCAATGCATGAAAGAAAGAAGATATGATGATTATGATGATAATTATGATGATGATAATTATGATGATGATAATTATGATGATTATAATGACGAGCCCTAAGTATGTTTGGTCAAAGCAGAACCTTTAAGTAGGAGCCCCTCAGCTGCTAAGCTGTTCAGTTGCTCGCGCATCGCCCAAGAGAACACTTGCTGGGAAGAACGGACAAAAGTTCTGAGGAGCCGAAGAAAAGAAGATTTGGACGGAAGAACAGGTTTCTAAAATCAATCTCAAATCAAAGTCCAAGACTCACAATGTTGCAGACAATGTTAATAATGACGCTGCTGCTGGCTCTGTTGCAAGTTCATGTTGAATCTTTGCCCTTCGAGCACCCAGAGACGGCGACAGCCGCTGACGACAGTGCCGAGAGTCGTGTTCTGTACGATCAACGGCAAACGGGGAAATACAATATACACGTGAGCATCAAGGATGTGGCAATCATTGAGGTGGATCAAAATGAGTTGGCAGATGTAAGTACAACAGTGGCAGTGGGCAGTGGGTAGTGGGTAGTGGGCAGTGGGCAGTGGGCAGTTGGCAGTGGTCAGTTGCTGCTGGCAAGAATGTGGCCCGAACCACCAACCAAAAACAAGTTAATAAGTGAAACTAACGAGACTTCAACGCTAAAAATAACTTCGCTTTATATTAGGAATCGTATCATGCGGACGATGATGACTATTACTATGATGATAGTTCGCTGACCATTAAGCCCATCAAGTTTACCACCGATGGAGGCACAACAACATCATCAACAACAACAACAACAACCACAGCCGCAACCACATCAGCAGCTGCTGCCACAAAAGCAGCAACTGCAACTACAGGAGCTGCAACAGTCATAGGAACATCAGCGGCAACAACAACAACAACAACAACAGCAAAGCCTGCAACTATGGCAACATCAACTGTTGGTGCCGCCTCAGCTGCCACTGGCAGCAGCAGCAGCAGTACCTACAGTGCCCAGCTCCTGGCGGACATTGCGGCCACTCAACGACATAGGCCAAAGGCAAACAATTTAATTATCATGGACACGCCCATTAGCAGCTCATCAACATTGCGCCCCAAATGGGTGCACGCCCGCTCCAAGGATGAACCTATCACAACAACATCAGCACCAGCAGCACCATCAACAACAGTAGCAGCTGCTGGAGGCGTATCTGGAGGAGATTCAGTCATGCGACCCGCTCTGCCTAAAAACATTGAGTATACGCCGCCCCAAGGGCAGAACTCACCCATCTTCAAGGTCAAAGTGCAACGTGCAGCCAACCCCAGCAGAATGGAAGCCCCAGCGCCCTGTCGAGCTCATCAGTTCCGCGATGCGCACGGCAAATGCCGCTCCAAGCGCTCCGGTTCGATCTTGTAAGCAAAAGTTAATAATAATAAAAACAAAATAATATCTTTAACAATTAATCGGCTTATCACATTTGTCTCTCTTCTCTCTCTCTCTCTTTTTATTTCTCCCCCCGCCTGATTTGCTCCCTACCAACTGTCAACTGGATAGAAGAAAGCTCTTCAATATGCTGGTGTCACTGCCCTTTAACAGCAACCGTCGTGGTCATGGACACGGTCTCCAGATCTCCTCCTAAGGTCGGCCACTGCCCAATGATCGTGCACTTTCTGCTCGCAGCTGCCTTTAAGTTCCCCCTAAATATAATACTCTATAATAATAAGGTTTACGATGTGTGTCTTTAGGCTTAAGTGTGATTCTCCTTTCATGTTGATTTAAGATTAAAGCGTGAAATTATTGAATGACTTTATTTATTGCCTCATTGTTGGTATTAGCTAATTGACCCTATCAAATGCCATTACAGCGTAGAAATTAACAACCACATTTTAAAAATTAAGTAACAAAATTTTAAAAATTTTATTTGATATAAGTTAACCTTGAGCCTATATTTATAACCTATATTTATATATTTATATATTTATATATTTATATATTTATATATTTATATATTTATATATTTATATATTTATATATTTATATATTTATATATTTATATATTTATATATTTATATATTTATATATTTATATATTTATATATTTATATATTTATATATTTATATATTTATATATTTATATATTTATATATTTATATATTTATATATTTATATATTTATATATTTATATATTTATATATTTATATATTTATATATTTATATATTTATATATTTATATATTTATATATTTATATATTTATATATTTATATATTTATATATTTATATATTTTTATTTTAGAATTTTGTTCTTTCATATCAATTCATATTTAAAGCTGAAAATAAAAAACTTCGTTGTCTCATATAAAAACGCATCAAGCAAGGTGGAAGGTAAAGTTGGGTGCGAAAGAAGCACGATTAAAAGAAGAAGACAATTTGAAGGCAGAGGCAATTGTGAATTTTGAACTCTCGTATGTGAATTCCAGTCAAAAGAGAAATGAAGAAGAGTTGCTTAACATTTATTCAATATTATTTATGATTTACTTTAAATTATTGTTCGGCAGTTGATAAATTTATCATTGTAAAAAAAACATCTTAATTTAAACTTACCCATAAATAAAATTATACAAATAAATTTAATTTCTTTTCTCAGATTAACCTAACACAAATTGATTACCTTTGCTTTCTGTATTTATCACTCCACATTCACTATTCACTATTTAATTATATTCTCTTTTAATCACAAAATCAATTCACTAAAAAAAAAATAAAAAAACAATTTATATAACTACGATTTTTAATTTTCTTATTAAAAGAAATAGCAATGCGAAACTTCTACAAATTATTTGCCATCTCTTTCACTCATCACTTGCAGGGCCGGCAGCTGATGATTCTAGATTTTTCTATAATTATTTTTGCTTCGCATTCTTATATACGCGGCCACACACACAAAAAAAAATCTAACGGATTCTCACACGCATACAACGCTTTTTTGTTGTATTTCATATGCATTCCATTCACACACAAGCAAATCGACGCGCAAGTATTAGTTGCGTGATACGCAAATTATTTTCACGATCTTTAATCGACGATTTCGTTATGAAAATAAACGTTATAGGTAATGCAGACTCCTTTTACCAATAAAGAGAACTATTTAAAGCCTTTTCCAACGATCAGGACGATTTAATAAGAACTAATTTACACAATAATTTAATTTAATCACGAACTTGATCCTCACCGACGTGAACACTCAACCGCTTGAAGTTATACTAACGTTAAGTCCTGGGCAAAGTTGCCAGATCGCGTGCTTATTCCGAGGATATGGTAGCTTTAAATAAGTGGTTAGCTATTGCATTTCTTTGGCATACATCAATGTAACATGAGTGCAGCTGCAGTTCTTACGCTGGTGGAAAAGAGATGGAGAGAGTGTTAAGTTAAGACGTTACATCTTCTTACACTTAAATGTATTAAGAAATATAATTATATTTAGTATTAATATTTTTAATTTTTGGTGCTGTTTAAAAACGATCAATTTCTTAATTTATGGTAAATTATGTAAATTTATTTTATATGTACATTTTATACACAAAGTTGCCACATGTCGAAATCTTTTTCAGCCGCGTACTTATTGTGATCATATGGTAGCTTTGGATTGCTAACTGTAAATTTCCATACTTCTTTTGCATAGTAGAAATATTACAATTGTGCAGCTGCAATTATTACGCAGGGGGAAAAGAGATAGAGAGAGAGAGAGTTTTACATTAAGGTAAAATGTCTTCTCACACTTTCGCACCAATGCAAAATTGACTTATTCATTTATTATTCTGCTTTTGCTTTAAAAAATGTGATTTTTAAGTAAGTTGAGTAAATTTATCTTAATGCAATTTTACCACGTGTTGGAGGTAACTTAACGTCAGGGATTTTGTAAAACCTGCAGTAAGAGTAACAAGTCATGACAGGTGCAATATGTATGATTAACTGGATTAACTTTTCTCTTTCACTCCAGAGTGAAGAAAGCCACACATAATTTTTAATCGCTTTTAATTATTGAGAGTATAAATAAGTGAAATAAAATCAGGAATTCTAAGGATTTCAAAAGTAGACCGAAGTCTTAACAATGGTTAAGCTTTAATGAAGTCATCTTTTAAATTTCCAATTGATTTTTTTATTTTTCAAGTCTCGTGCTAATGCACTATTTTGTACAACCCAATAAGTTAATTGGATCCAAGGTTTTATTTTTTATCTTATAGTAAATATTTTATTGGTACATTTGGTTACATTATGTAACGCTCAATTAGGCGTGCAAAATGCGGGCGATTCAAACAAAAGTTCTAAATGCGTCATTTCAACCAATGAACCAATGAACTGTTTGTGTATGTGTGCGTGTGTATACTTTATGTAAGCATGCATATGTAAAGGTTGTAAATAATTCAAGAAAATCCCCTGAAGGATTGAAGGATTTCAATAAGTTCAAATGAGCGCCTGCACATTTCATATTAAATTCACAATTTCGTTGAATAAATAAAAGGTAAATGTCTTCAAGGGTCCTGAAGTTGAATTGAAGGATTGCTGGGCAGGATTATTGAACATTTTATTTAAAGTTTGCTCTTTAAGCTTTAAACTGATTTTGATTGATTTTTGAAAGATATTTAAATTTGAATAAACCATTAAAATAATAAGCTCAAATTTAATATAAAATAATTAATTATTTTGATCAAAATATTTATTAAATATTTTTGAGATATTCAATGGAAAAAAATTAAATAAATTATAAAAACAAAATTTAATTATTTTAAAAGGAGAAATTAATAAAATATATATGTATAATTAAATAATATAATATAATTAAATAATTTAATAATTTCAGTTTCAGTAGATATTTATTAAATTAAAATTAAAAGCGAAGGAAGCGAAGGAAGCGAAGGAAGCGAAGCAATGGCTATTTGATTGATTTCCCGAAAAGTTCCGGCTCTCGATTTGATCTCCCGATTGTATCTTTAATTGCAGCTCAATTTCCCCCATGACCAGCCCTTCTTATGGTAATGCATGGGGCAGTTGGCCTATTGGAAGTCCATTACATAATTCACCTGGCTACTGAATATGCCAATGGGAAATGATTTGCATGAGATGTTGAAATCAAAATGATGATTATGAAGATGATGAAGATGATGATGATGATGATGATGATGATGATGATGATAATGACTTAGGCAATAATGTCTATGGAAAATATTCAAATGGACATTGAATGGGTAATTTTGGGTTGGGGTCTCTCTCAGTGGCTCATTTGCATGCAGGCGAAACGCTGCATACGAAATGCAGGATACAGATTCAGTAAATGGAGGATGGGGGAGGAGGAGAAGGAGGAGGAGGAGGAGGATGCAAAATCAGCATTTCTCATTAGACTGAGGGAATGCACCAAAAAATTAGATTAATTTGAAATGAAATGAAATTGCAGCTTGGGAAAATTTTCTTTGGCTGTGAGAGGAGAAAGGAGAAAGGAGGCAAGGCAAAAGGCGTTTCAAGTTCGGGGCAGTAACAACTTTTGTTAGTGGGCGGCATTTGTAATTAGTTTTAAGCCACAAACATTTTAAGGCTTAACGCGATGACGCCTCTGGAAAAACTTGAATTTTTCGGTTTCGCTTGCCTTCAGGCCGCTGCCGAGCTCAGCAGAATGTCTGGACATGGTCCACGGCACGAACTGCAATATACAAAGGTGCTGGCTTAAGGGTGGTTGGAGGGGGGACGAGGATGGGGAAAGACGAGGGCGGCAGAGGGCGACATATCGTGGGTGGGAAGTGCGCCTTATATGAAGTGTATAAATTGCACTTCATCATGAATTTATTATCAGCGCAGCTGCAGATGCCACGGATGCAGCTGCAACGCGCTGGCTCAGCAGAAGACGTGCAAGACCTTAACAACTCTCACACACAAGCAGACACCTGCACACGCACACACACACTAACACTCACACTCACACTCACACTCTTTCACACATAGAGAGCTAGGCATACACACCTGTACAGGTGCCAACAACGAGAACATCAACAACAATAAAAACAACAACCTTACGTATTTTTCGCGCAACCAACTTGAAATTTTGTTAGTTCAGCAAAAAAATATTAATTCTAATTTCTAAAGCTAACGGGCAGGTCCTTGTGGTACTCTATGCTCTGGCCAGGAGTTTGGAAATGGCCTTCCATTTTGACCATTTTGACCATTCTCTTCATTTCAACCATTTAGCCATTTAGTCGCTTAGCCAACTCGCCATTTAGCCGCTTAGACATCTAGCCATTTAGCAATCCAGCCGTTTAGACATCTAGCCGTTTAGCAATCTAGCCGTTTAGCCGTTTACCCGCTTAAGAGTTTAGCCGTTTAGTTGCAACTTTAATTGTTCACAAAGTGTTTGAAAAATGCTCATAGATATCGCCTGACAGTTGCCATCCTTCCACCTTCCACCTGCCACTTGCCACCCACACCCAACCATAACTCACACCTTTGCCCATTTTTCCTCGCACTCTGAGGCCCGCACGGACCATTTGCTGCTCATCAATTAGCAGCTCGGTGCAAAAATGAAGGCAAAAAAAATGGGAAACGTCGAGTAGCTTTTAGTGTAAAAGGCTTATGCAAAAAACGCTTCGCATTGCCTACTTTTAGGCGTTTGTACCCTCCGCTTGCCACGTAAATAACTGCCATTGGCCAAGGCTTAGGGCCTTGAGCTGAGCTGCGTTTGAGTAAGAAAAATGGTAAATGTTGCAAAAGCCTGTATTGTGCCATGAGTAGAATCGTTGGCATTGCGGGGGCGGAGGATGATGAAGGCAAGTGCAAGGATTGGCAATGGGCACAAAAAGGATTAAGCGGGACATCAAAGAAAATCTTCTCCCAGCAAAACTCAGTTGAAAACTTTTTTCAAATGCTTGGAAAATTCTTAAATCCAATCAATCAGCAGGCTTTGAGTCACTGGACATATATATTATAAATATATAAAGTCGCTTCAAGTGCGAGAAAAGGTTTTAAAAAAATTCCAATAAAATTTTTAAATACTTACAATATTTTAAAAAATCACAATATATATATATATCGAAATATATATGTAGAAGAAGACAATGGGCACCACGGACATTGAAATTCCCAAGCTGATGTGCAACAATAAGAGTGCAACTGACTTGAATTTGCCAAGCATCAAGCGCATTACGAACATCAAGAAGTTTATGGAAAATCCGGAAAATTCAAATGCAAATATAAATATAATATTAAAAAATATGTTAAATCAGAAGCGACAATGCCGCACTATAGTCAAGCAGCTGAGACGAAAGATTTGTTTGAAAATCAATGCACTGCATCATGTGAAGAAGGATCTGAAGAAACTCAGGCAGGACATCAAACAGGCAGGCGTTCGCTTGCGCTATAGACGGGGAGCCAAGCTGCTGGTCAAGTTCATCGATGAGCCGGAATCACATGAGCTCACAATCCTTGAGGCTGTTGGAAAGTATAGCCAGAAGATTGGCTCCCTGTACAGCGAGTGCCTGGGACTGCAGAGCGATGTGGAGCACGTTTTATATATAATTAACGTGGCCAAGAGGAACTATGAAAGCGTTAGCAATTGGAACAAACAGCAGCTCCTGAAGCAGTCAAAGCAGATGGACGGGGCCGGCGATGGCAACTAGAGCCCAACTGAGGTTCCAGCTAAGGTCCTTGCCATCTGTTCAGCGAGAGAAGAGAACATTTAGCGTTTTATGTTATATTTCAAAATTATCAAGTTTTAATAAAATTAATAAAAATGTTTAATTTATCAGCTAATTATATATATTTCTTTTATATTTATTTCAGTTATATATTTTTAATATTTTTATTTTTTAAATATCCCTTATTCTTTTATTGGATTGACTTCAAATCATTTAAAAATTTGTTCAAAATAATTGAATATTTTTATTTTAATAATTAACCAAATATTTGAGTATTTTTTATTTTAATACTATTATTTATTTTAAGCAATAAATTTTAATTTATATTCTTATTTATTACTTTTAAGTATTCCTTTCTTGCCTACTCTCATAGTGGACGATGCTTCAGTTATTTAGTGACTGCGCATGGGAGTCCTGAGCGGCTTGGCATTTAATGGAGTCAAAGGAGGAAATTTATAAAACATATTTTTCTACATTTTTTAAAAATCTTAGCTTCAATTCAATCCTAGCTTATAATATCAAATCAAGCCAAAAATCCAGCCAAATCGCTGCCTTATTTGCCCATTTGCCTCTTCTTGGTATAAATTCCGGGCCAGGACACCTTGACAATTTTGTTGCTTCGGAACCGAAAGACCTTTTTACGATCTAAAAAAAAGAAAATCAAAACTATAATTTTATACATCAAAGGAGTTAATTTCTTAAATTTTTAAACACTTGCCTATATATTTAATTTATATATAATAATTTACACATGTGCCTTGAAAGTTTTCCTCTGTGAGAAAAACATAATTTCAAAAAATTTTTCTGTTGCAAGGACTCTGAAAGAGGGGAGAAAAAAAAAGTTTTCATTAATATTAAAAAATTCTTCTACAATGTCTGCCGAGAAATCGAATTGGATCTCCAAATATGGCCAGGATAAGGATGTTAAGATGCCCGATGTGCAACCTATCAAGGATATTTTCAAATTCATGGCTGACCGGAAGAACTATGATGGAGATATTCAAAAATTGTTGAGTCGCCTTGAGTCCCAGGCGAAGGATTGCGGAGAGATTCGCATGATATTTGGAAAGCAGATGAATCTGTTGCGGCAGCAACTCCATGAGCTGAAGCATAAAGTCCTGGAGCTGAAAAGTCTTTTGAAACAGCCCGAGCCTATGGAGCAGCTGAACAAGGAGCAAACGCTTTTGGTGACGTACAAGGATGACAAGGAATGCGGTGAATGTGATATATCCGTTGCAGTTCAGCGTTACATCGTCAAAGTGGGTGTCATGTACACGGAGTTCTTTGGCCTAAGCAGCGATGTGGATCACATAACGTACTTGTTGCAAGTTGCCAATGAGAACAAGAATAAAGTCGTCAATTGGCGTGACGCAAGGAAACAAGGAAACAAGACAAAGAAGCCGAAGGACAAGCGCCCGGAAGAAGGCAAATTTATTTAATTAATTTTAGTTTTTCTTCCGCCTTTCACTTTGACACACTTTCTCTCTCTCTCTCTCTCTCTCTCTCTCTCTCTCTCTCTCTCTCTCTCTCTCTCTCTCTCTCTCTCTCTTCTCACTCTCTCCCTGTCTCTCTTCTCACTCTCTCCCTGTCTCACTCTACTCATGCCACTCGTAATGCAAAATTAAACTTAATGCCACACAACGTTTTAATCTCAGCGCACATTTTGCATATTAATCACTTAATTAGTTTAATATTAAAATAAACAAGTGTCAGAAATTGTGTGTATGTACATGCAAGTTTTTATATATGTATATGTATGGGTATGTATATGTATGGGTATGTACATGTGTATGTGCTGGTAAAAGGATTGCGTTACAGCTACCGCAGATGACTTCATTTTATGTGTCGCAGGTGATTTTAAAATTTTTGAACGGAGGAACAGTTAATGGAAATGTGTGTGTGTATTTGTGTGTGTGTGTGTGCTGGCAGGCATGTATGTATGTGTGTGTGTTGCATTAATTATGTGCCGCACTTAAAGCCAACTATGCACACTCAAAGTGACACTTGTCAAAGGAAACTCCTCTCCGTCGCACACATTCAACTCGAGTGTTTTAAAAGGTTTCCACGTGCCGCAAATTCCAACGATTAGATGCGTTAAAGAATGATGAAAACACGCCGTAATGTGCGAGCAGGATCAACACGACCCTTAAATACCCTGTACCTAATGAAAAGTCAACAATATAAAATAAATATATATTAATAGTAAGTACAAGTAAGAACGATTAATTTAATAGACGTAAAGTCCTGCGCTTCAAGTCTTTGTCTTATCTTAAGGCTTCTTGTTCCGCGGAAGGGTATCCAGAAGTCGGCTTAATATATGTAAATATTACAAATATTTGTTATGAGTCCCAGAGAGTTTTCAATAAATTAATTTACATCACTTAAAGTTAGTTGACGTTTTGAGGCTAAGGCAGTGTCCTGGTGACACACCTAATGAGTCCAAGAGTGAACTCTCTGTGAGTGTATGGAAGAAGGATACCTCATTTCCATATCCAACTCCAAGCTCGTATGTTTGTATTAAGAAAAGTGCGTGCGTATCAAAGAGCACATAAATATTATTTATTGTTATATTTCTTTTTTTTTTATTTTATTTTTTACCCTTACCGTGGAAAATATTCAAGAGTTGTAAATATTATGAAGACGCTTTTCCCCCCACAGTACTTCGCATACCAAAAACAACACTCACATACACATACGAGCACACACACACACGCACACACACACATATGGACATAAATGTCTTCATTGTGCTTTAATGAAATGTGTGCGCCAAGGAGTCGGGCGTCCAATGTGCCGAGCGTGAAGCCAGCGGCAGGCGCTGACACACTTTAAAAACAACGCACGAAAGTATGCAACACTTTTTTTCTGAAGCTTAGCTTGAAGGAGGTATGTTTAAGGAATTCAGCGTGTTATTTTTGATATTTATTTATTTTTGCGTCTATCGCGATAGAAATTTGAGATGAAACAATTTTAAAGTTGGGCACAGTTTGTCATCGTAATGAGTGTAATAATTTTTTGAAATTTTCTATTACTTTTATTGTTGCATTGTGTGCGGAAAAGAGGAAAAGTTTTAAATGAGCTGCCAGCATATGTTGCTGCATCGCGTCGTGCTATTCCCATGAAGCCAAACAAACATCCATCAAATTTGACGCATCAATCATGCAACACAGCAATTGCGGTTGAGCAAACACTAAGTGAGTGTGTGTGAGTGTGTGAGTATGTGAGTGTATGAGTGTCTGAGTGAGTAAGGCATAGAAAGAGCGTGTTGGATGTCAAAGATACCAATGATGTCAGTCCCAAAGTTGACAACAATATCAACTGCAATTTCAATGATGCTCCTTTTATAATACATCAAAAGGACGACTCAAAACTTGCCTGGCAATTGATAATTTATTTTCACTTTGCCTCAAGAAATACATTTATTGGAAAAGCCTTAAATTTTCACCGTTCACAATACACAAACTAAACGAAACGCCCCAAGAAATTTACGATATTCGATACCAACCTCAGTGACTGGCATTTTCTTCGGTGTCAATTCATTGCCTGTCCATTTAAGGATATTAGAATTAATGCCATGTCGGAGTCGTTAATTTCAATGACTTTCTCTTCATTAGATTTTATGAAGGATATGAAACTATAAGTTTAGTCATTTTCGGGTGGTCAGTGAAAAAGGATCCATGTTCAGGTCAAAGGCTTGGTTTAAAGTAGCAAGTTTTCTGACTCTTGCACAGCTCCTGCCTGTGGGTGGTTTCCTGCAGATCATTTCAGATAATTCCAGATACTATGATATGGAATTTATTGCCAACTTTACGAGTCTCCTGCAGGAGCGCTACGATTTTAAATGTTTGATCACATTCCTTGCCATGCGACAATCGGAAGTGACGCCAATAGAAACCACATCGATTCATTCCCTGGAACGCTTTCTCATGCAGGACCTGAGTGTGCCTGCCTTTGTCTGGGGCCTATCAAATAATGCAACGTTTTGGCGCCTTATCACATATAAGACTCTAGTTGTGGCAGCCATAAATGATTTCTCGCCTGAGATGGAACCAGTGCTCGATGTCCTGGATAAAACCCTGGATAAACGACATAACTCCTACATCATTTTTATTCGCAAGGAAGCCAGAGGTTGGAATCCCAAGAAACGTCACCTGAGGGAGTTCTTTACCTGGTGTTGGCATCGCAATCTTGTAAATGTGGTCGTCACCTATCAGAGGACTCATGTGGTCAATGGAACTCACGAGGTGCACAATCAACTTTTCAGCTACACGCCGTTTCCTAAGGTCACACTGTTGAATGTGACCGACTTTGGTTACACTTATGAGTGGCCGCCCCTGAATGTAAGCGATGTGCAAGGATATGAGTTTCAGGTGCCCATTTTTCAGGATCAACCAGCAGCTTACCTGGTGAGTAATAAATGAGACTCAATTCTTATGAGGTTCTTAGCAGCTTCATTTACAGGATCGTCGAGGGCGGGTCCGAGGTGTAGCTGGATCACTCGTCTCAACATTTATAAGAAGGATGAAGGGTAAAATGAATATAGAGCCCATACTCAATGTTGACAGGGAGAACTTCAACGCCCACTTGCTCCTTTCGGCGTCTCGAGGCGAGGTCGATTTGGGAGTCCATCCCTATACGAACATGGACATTAACTCCGAACGTACAGATGGCTTGATGACCTTTTACCTGACCAACACCTGCCTGATGGTGCCCTGGTACCGGGAGCTGCCTCTGACCATCTACATGCGCTTCAGTATGTTCGCCAATGGATGGTTCTACGTGATGATGGTATTCTTTATGCCCGTTGGATGGCATCTACTTGCCCGTAGTAGCGGCAGAGGTCTGTACTATGCCATGACCATATTCTATCTGCAGCCACTGGAGTGTTCCACCTTCCGGAGATTACCAGCCGCATATAAGATGATTCATCTGTCCTTCCTCATGGCCCTCTTCCTGCAGCGAAACATGAAGAGCGCGAATCTGTCGGCCTCCATCAGTGCACAGTCGATGGGCCAGCAGATCGAGACTGTTGAGGACTTCCTCGATTCACCACTAAGGATTATGGTTACTCAAATGGAAGTGGCCAAGTATTTTGCCTCCGGACTGCTACCAGAGACTCTACAGTCACGACTGTTCCTGGTCAGTCGGAGCACGATGATCGAGCATCGGAATAAGCTCAACACAAGCTTCGCCTACTTCTGCTCCACGGAGTGTGCACGGATACTTGACATGAAGCAGCGTCGCTTGATTCGTCCAATTTTCCGGAGGGTGGAGAAGGATTTGTGTACTCCAACATATTTCCGGGCTCTGCCGATACAATGGAACTCACCCTTCAAGAAGAGCCTCCTCCGCTTCTACTTGAGCACAACGGACGCTGGACTGCAGCAGAGGTGGCAGTATGCCAACTGGCGGTATCTCTTCAAGGAGGGTTACGTCAAGGAGGTGCGAGACGATGGAATGGCATTTACGACCCTAAAGTTGAAGGACTTCGCAATGCTTTGGTACTTCATTGCCTTCTCCTTGAGCCTTTGCTTTGCCAGTCTGGCAGCTGAGATTATTTTGAAGCGCTTCGAGGATCTAAAGAGAAATTAAAGTGAAAGTTGCATTAAAATAAATAAAGAAATTTTAAAGTTTCCCTCTCTCTCTCTCTCTTTCTCTCTGTCTCTCTCTCTGTCTCTCTCTTTGTATGTTTAAATATCATTTGCTCTGCAACTTTTTTATATCCCCCATTAACGTTTTTTTCATGGATTGGCACATGTTTCTCTTTCATCATGTCCTCTTTGCATTTCGCATCCGTGAAAGTTTCTGCAGTTGGCAAAAATAATCAAATTTCTTGAAGCCTTTGTAGTTGGCACACACTTGCAAACTCGTGCACACACACAAGCAGGACATGTTTTGGCCAGGCTAAAAAGGAAAACCAATGCTGGATAACTTCTCACATAAGTTGGACAAGTGCATATCAAAGTTAAGGTAAATAGAAAATTCAATCTAAAGCAATTGAAAGCTGGCGTGCCTCTGTCTGTACCTCTGCCTGTGCCCCTGCCTGTGCCCCTGCCTATGCCCCTGCCTGTGCCCCTGCCTGTGCCTCTGCCTGTGCCTCTGCCTATGCCTGTGCCTAGTCAATTTTCCTGCCACCCTCACAGTGGCAGTCACAAACCATTGGACCATCCACATAGCATAGGTTCTTATCTGTGCCGCTCCTGATGCATCCCTGAACTGCATCCTGGCTGCAAACAAACTTCCTGTATCGATGCGACCACACGTACAGCTATCACACCGGCCCCCGGGCCAATATCTAAGTGAAAACACAGATCAACAGCACGACAATCAGCAAAGGAGGAGCCGCAGGCGTGCAGGCGAGGGCACAGCCACTGGCAGAGGCACACACACACACACACAGAGACACCCGGCATTGGCAGTGAGTCGAGTCCCGGTCTTAGTCCTAGTGCCAGTCCCAGTACTCGCACCTGTTTGGTAGGCAGCGGCAGTTTCAGACAAGGTAAAGACACGGCCAGCCCAGAAGCATGTCTATCGTCTATCTGACTGCCTCCTGCGCTCTCTGGCAGATTGGAGGCCGCTGCCTCCCTCAGCCACCCACTGCCTTCAGATACCTTCCTTTGCGTCCTTCTGCCAGCAAAGGCTTCCCGCATCAAGGCTACAAATGGGCTATGCCCTGAGCCCACGCCCTTGTACGCCCACTATGATTGGAGTTCAGCTTACATGTAGGTGTGCGTGTGGGGATTACATAAGTATAGGTATGTATGAAGCAGGAGGAAGGAATATATATTTTTGTCAGTTGCATTTCTTGGATTGCATTTAAGCAACATTTATGTATTTTTAATGTGACAGCTGAAATGATGAGATGGCGAATGGTGGACGGCGGACGACGGACGACGGACGGCGGACGGTAGATGACAGCCTTTCCACCTTGCCTGCTGAAAGAGTGAAAGCCAGTAGTTGGATTCATGGAAATGCCATGCCATTCATTTGAGAATTTCCAGCTTATGTAATTCACAATGTCAGGAAAATTTCACCTACATTGTGACAGCGCTCAACGCTCTCCAATCCTCCCGGAATCCAGGACAATTGTAAATCATTTGGTAATGTTTGGGGACTTTTGGGCTCAGCGATTTATGAACAGAGGTAATTTTTGATATATGTAAATGGTATTCCTTTAATAGATTTTGATGTCAAAAAAAATAAAAATAAAAAATAAATTGAGCGATGAAATATATATATATATATATATATAAATCGGCAGTCAATTTCTTGCCAAGTCCTCTGAAGGAGCCATCAATTTATGCTCGATTTATATTCAATTGAAAAATAAATCGTATAAAGTAAATGTAATTTAAGCCATCATTCAGAGGGCTTTCCATGAATTAGTTGCCAAAATGTAAGCAGCGTTAATATACTCGATATTCCCGATGGCCACTTGAAGCATTTAATTTTGGCCAACATCCGCCGCAGCAATTGAACAAACGTGGCCAACGCCAACGCCAACGCGGTGAGCGGGCTAACAATGTTAATGGTCCACTTAAATTCGCACTCGAATGGTAATGGCCATGGTCAGAATTGACTGCCAAGTGCATAATCATTGCAATTTTGTATGATTTGCAATGGAAGTGCAGTTATTGCACTTTGGATGCCAAACGCAACGCGTGGCAGCAACCAAAACAGGGAGAAAATCGAGGAATAAATGCGAGTTCAGTGCAGTGCCTGAAAGTATGCAACGATTTTTGTGCCGTCGCCAGCGTCGACTAGACGACCGCTCGCTCGGTCAGTTAGCCAGCTGGCCATTTGGTCAGTTAGCCAGTTAGCCAGTTGGCCAGTTAGACTGTTGCGAGTTGGCCAATTGCAGTTGCTTGGTGTTTATTAGCATGATTAGCATTGGCCTGCATTACGCTCCACAAACTGCAGACGCATTGGATTTGGGTCAACAGGATGTGGGAAGCTGAATGGGTTGTGATGGGAGGGGGGTGTGGGGGTTCGCTCGATTTGAGTGGTTTGAGCAAATGGCAGAGCATCTTGTAATTTGATTTCAACGTTCGCCCAACTAACGATGCTGCTGTTTGTTTGTAGTTTGCCGACTAAATGGCATTGCATTACGGCAAACACTATGCAACACAATTCGAGTGCCATTCGATGCATCGAAAGTAGTCGATGGCTTGGCTGCGGTAATGGAGAGATACTTAACTTCTACCAAAAAAAAAAAGAGAGTTCAGACTTTTCTCACATATACACATACATATGTATATCTGATGTAGTGAATAATAAAAGTTTTCTTGTGTTGTGCAGTGTATGGAGCTTTAATTATTTGCAAAGTGCACGTCGATATTGAAAGCAGAAGTCGGAAAAGCTTAAAGCGCATATTTAATTAGTTTTTCCAAGCACTCACATTGAAGTTCCTACTCACACACACACACACACACACACACACACCAACAGACTAACACACACAGACAGGCACAAGCACACGCAGACATGTAGAATACGAGGGTAACAGCGTCGCACTTGGCTTGTTTCGTTTCATTTCCGGTTAACCACATCCTGCGTAATAAGCGGCACTTCCGGTCCAAAATAGACTTAAACTGTTTTGTGAGCTGTCATTGTTTTGTTTTTATTGTGAGGCAAATTCTGTGTTAGCCACAAGACACACAGGCAAAGTTTTGTCCTTGCTGCCACTGGCGGCAGCAGCTCTCCGCTGCTCTGCTGTACTGTGCACTGCTCCTGCTGTTGCCAGGATGCCGGCACTTCCGCCCGTTCGCTGCGCATACAGGAGCCTCAAAGTTTTTGTGCTTTGCATGTGAATTGCACGCTTATGGCCACTTTTTCGGCTCATGCTCTCACTTGTACCCCCATGTCCTTGGCATGCCATTGGCTGCCATGAGCTGCCATGGGTGTGTACGTCTCATATAGGTCCTGGCAAAATTGAAAGGCCACAACTGAAGTTGCATTTTTATTTGCAGCCCTTTTGCTTCATTGTTGTTGTAATTGGTTGTGTAGGACATGCCACTTGCTGGTGGCAAGCATTTTTGTGGCAGCACCCAAAATGTGATTTCAGAGCTTCAGATTCTGCATAGAAAAAATGCCAAAAAAAATACAAAAAAAAACAACAAATAAAAAGGAAAAAAACACAATAATTTTTTGCCACAAAAGAGTGTAAGTTATGCCGAATGCATAATGTCCTGGCAAAGGAAGTGTCTACACAAAATGATATGAATGTATAAGTGAGTGTGAAAATGTTTGAAATATTTTTATATTTTTCTATTTTTATTTTTTATCCTTTTTTGGGCTACATCATTATTTCAGCCACATATCCTTTTTTCACTTGAGGATGTAACAAGCTTCATAATAAACTCGTGTTACCCTTCCTTTCTACCTTTGTTAAGGAAGTTAATGAAAACATTTGGAAAAGCACTTCAAGCGAATTTTCTGGGAAAATTTGAAAACTCAAACAGTCAACAGAACTTCGAGTTTCATAAAAAAAAAAAATATAGTTTTCATTTGGTGGAAAATTTTGTAGAATTATGTTTTCATGAAATTTGCGGAAAACAAAATATTTGAGTTTAAATTTCCATTACTCTAATTGTGGACATAATGAAGCTCTCAGGAATAAGGACGACCTAAAACCCGATTTCGTATTGTGCCAACCAAAATGTTGCACAGCAAAACACTTAAATAATGTGAAATTACAATTTAATTGCGTTGCAAGTTTGCGGCGTGTGGCAAGCAGTGGCAAGCGGTGGCAAGTGGTGGCATGTAGATAGCAGAAGGCAGGAGCTGCAAGGCACAAGGCAGGCGGCAGCAAGCAGCAAGCAGAAGGTGAAAGGCAGAAGCTAGAAGCCAGAAGGTAGGAGGCAGGAGACAGGAGGCAAGAGACTGGCGGCCATAGGCAGGGGACTGGTGGCAGGAGGCAAGAGACTGAAGATGGGAAAGGAAAATAGATGGAGTCACCGGGCAGCTGCTTGAGCACTAAACGCGCCCATATGCAAGGACATGCTGTGAATGTATTTGAAATAATAGACCCAGAAGCGACCCCAGCTACATATGTTGCACAATCATTTTATTTGCACAAATTAAGCAGCTTGCCGCACAGTGGAACCAAAATTGTTGCAAATGAGATTTGAAGTGTGAAGTAAAACTTGTGCAAACTTGTTTAAGATCCTGAAAGGATCTCAGAGCTAAACTTTTAATCCAATATCAGGAAGATGCTTTCTCAATTTATTCCTGAAGTTTGGCGGCTTTCATCCAAGTGTAGAGGGAACAGAATTGTGGGTATAGGGAGCGGGGTGCAGGGAGGGGGAGGTTGGGGGAGTCATGGGGTCATAGCTGTGCGTGTGGGTGTCCTGATAGAGGATGTTGGTGTTGGGACAGTTGTGGGACATCGGATGGCTTCTGTGGTTTCATTGCGGCTCTGCATTTCTACGTGCTGCCTGTCAGTGCCTCACCCCCTCTTCCACCCCCTCCCCCAACCCACTTTCCCCTCATGCTGTGCCATTAGCATTCATATGCGTGTGCGTTGAGTGGGGGGTGGGTGAGAAGTGGAGTGTGTGTGTGTGTGTGTGTGTGTGTGTGTGGGTATGCATGGTTCAAAATCCTTGCGTCGGAGTCCTGCCGAAAAAGCCATAGCCATTGCTGCAGCTGACGACGAGGACCACGTTTGGGGTTAAATGGCATTAATGTCATGCAGCCATTCTGTCATTTTGTAGGTGCGCACTTTGCGGTTGTTGCATGTCTACTACTCCGGCTCTGCCCCCAACCCCCTCGCCGCTGTCTCTGTCTCTGTCAGACGACAAGCCACCCACTTGGAAAATTGCTCAAAAGCCCATTTAAAAGTTCGTGTGTGTGTGTGTGTGTGTATCTTAGGCTCACATATCCGACTTCATATTCCGTATTTAAACGCATCGCATTATTTCAGTATCTGAATATCCGACTTTGTTGCATCAACCCCTACCCCCTCCACTACCCCCACGTCCTTTACCCAGCTAACCGCAAGTCCTGTTGCATGACATATGCAATGGTGGAACTAAAAACTATTTTTCAACGATTTGTATGCGTCTCCAGTTCACCTTTTATTTTCACAATATTTTTGTTGATATTTCAACGACTCTCATGTCATTTGGAAAACTGTGGATTTTCCACTTTTCATTCACAAACCCGAAACCAAAGCCAAACGTTGCGTTACATTACATTCTTCTTAAATTTCAAGTACTTTAAGGACATTCCTGCTTACATTATATTAAAGTGCTTTAATGGAGGGTGAGTAAAAAGCAATAAAGGATATAAGAGTGAGATTTCCTTCCAATTGATCAGCTTTTCCTTAGGTTGAATTTTCTATTGTTTTTCGAATATAATTTTCCAGATTTTTCCACATTTTTCCATATTTTTTAGATTTTTTTTATATATTTGATTTACCGCTAGAAACCTGTCTAACATTTTTGCCCATCCATCCAATATATTCCCTGCCTTCCGAATGTCCTTTTTCGCTGTGCTGTGCTGTGTCTGTCGAAACACCAATTTAAGTTTTACAAATCAATTTGAAAAACTATCACGAGTCGAAATCAAAAGTTGATCGAAACCGAAGAATTAACTGTAACTGGGTCAGAGTTTGGGGCAGGGGAAAACGCAAATGGCAACAAAAAAAAACAAAAAAAATGGCGTCTAGACGCCTGCCAATGGGAATAAAATGGAGAAATACCGTTAGCTAATTTCCCGTCAAACGTCGACTGTTTGTCATATTGATTTGGAATCCGACAACGCGCTTTGCGGGGATTATTGATAGTCAGGTGTAAATGGTAATGGGGCAGGTGCGTGCCATGCGTGCCCATTGCGAGAATTACTAACTGTGGCAGTTGCTGGCTGGGGCAGGGGCAAGGGGTAGTTCGTAGGGGACTGTCAGTTAAGGCATGTTACCGCGCCGTCGGTCACGAATTGACGCAAGTCCTGGCAGCGACTTTAGTCTCGAAGTGACTGTGGCTTAGGATGCGTGCGCGCCTGGGAAATGCCCAGGAGCGGGAACAGCTGCGCCGCCAACGCTCGGAGACGCGTCTGATCTTGGCACGCTGCCGGGAACTAGGTCGCCTCTAAGCTTACTAAGGATACACTTTGAACACGTTTAATTAATTTTATTCCTGATCTACTTTCAGGATTCGAGTATATAGTGAATCCGCCGGAGATACCGAAGGTGGTATTTGGTACGACTCTTGAGCGCGATGTGAATCCTGTGACAGGTCCAGGCATGAACGGCTTCATGAAAAGGCATATGGGGGAGCAGCGAGAATATCCCAGTGCCATTGACTATGACATCTCCAAGCCCATTGGCTTTCAGGTGAGGAGCTTGGCATTCAGTTCAGTTCTTATTAATCCTTTTTATACACACATAAATCCTGGCAGTATCCCTCCAAAGCTGGCTTCTCGGCACTGGCTAACAAGATGCCTCGTCTGCCCGTTGTCCATGAGATAATCTCACCGCCGATCGGCACATATGACGTCAAGCCGGAGAAGCTACCCGCCGGATACACCTTCGACAAGTATGTGCTGCCGGAGCCCAAGTGGCTGACCCCGGGGTGAGTGTCATTTGGAATGCTGAAATTGTTTTCAATTCAATTAATTGGTAATCCTTTCTGGCCACAGCCCCTCCACTTACTCCATACACACGAAGTATCCGTGTTGGAAGACAAGCACCGCCTTCGGCACATGCCGCATCATTTGGCCATCGGTTGCCGTCTTCTGTGGCCCATATAATACGGCCCAGTGTCTCATCTGCCACCAGTACATCGCCGGCGATTACTTCCACAGCTTCTCCAATGACAAGGATATGTGCCGAAAGTGTATGGCCACCCAGATGGACGCCATTCGCCATTGCCAGCTCAATGTTGTGGAGCGCTTCCTGCGACGTCGCGACATCAAGCAATATGTGCCCGCCCGCTACTGCGGATTCTTCCACGATCATAACGGAACAGCTGCCGCCGTAGAGCTCATTCCCCGCAAGGAGCTGCGTAGCAAGATTCTTGTCGAAAATTATTTGTATCGCTTTGTCGCTAAGACCGACATCCGTTAGGACGATCCTTTAGCCTGACCAAACAGGTCGTAGAAATTCTGGTTTTTGGGAAAAAAAGAAACTGTTTAAAAAAATTTTCAAAAAATATAAAATTTGCGTATTACATTTTTGTTTTAAGAGATGCAGGAAAAATGAATAAAAACAACAGTTTCCTTTAATCCTTTTATTACCTTGCGATTTTAAGTCTCAACTAAAAATATGAAAACATTTGTTAAAAAATAAATTCAAATACTTCTCTACATTCCTTAAGGGTTTTTTTTTCAAAGGACTGGGGCTGCTCCTTAAACAAATGTGGTAAATCGAGCGTTACAATTACTCGGCTTTTCCCAAAGCCATTCAAGGATGTGTTGAGTTTTGTAATTTTTCTAGTGGAAAAATTGTATTCACACTTCCGGCGTTTAGTTTCCTTTTCCTATGGCAGTTACCGCTGCTAACGCACACACACACACACACACACATATGGTAGCCAGCAGACATGTACACATGTGGCATGCATTGTGGCAAGCAACAATGGCTTCACCATCAGCAGCCATCGGCAGACATTGGCAGCCATTACGGGCGGCAACACTCGACTTGTGCTTGTTGTGCGTCAGGTGGAACGCTGTCAATGAATGTCGTTTTAATGGCCACGCCCCAGCCTCGCCCTACATACACTACTTGCCACATTCGGCTGCCAATTGGTACGCAAAACACGTTCGTCGCTTTTGTGGCCTTTTAGCCGCTCCAAATGCGAATTAGACGCCACTAGAAAATTAAGTTAAAATCCCTTTGCCGCTCCTCGGAAGGTAAATTATTGAAATCAGTTCTTTGGTTGAGGATTTTCTTTTATTTAACTTTTATTGAATTAAATTAAACTTTTCTTAAATTAAATAAATTTTTTTTTTATTGAAATAAACTCATTAAAATTCAAATCAAATTCAATATTCAAATTAGATTTGAGTTGGCCGTAAACGTGTCTCGGATTTGGATTTTATCCTTCCAATTAGTTTAAACTACTTTTTCTGTGAAACATTTTAAACAACATTATTATTTTTAATTAATTTATTTAATAATATTGTTATTTTAATAAATTAAAATCTACCAAAATATTGAAGAATAATATTCAATATAATTGATTGAAATATTCGGCTTCATTTTGGAATCACTTGGGATTTGAATGTTAAGATTACTTATTATTAATTTATTAAAATTTGTTGTTTTTGAATTCTGATTTAAAATGTAATATTTTTAAAATTTTATACTTAATTTTATTTATTTAATTTAATTTAATAATTTATATTTAATATAACTATAATTATGAATATATTTTCAATATTTTTTTAATATATTTTTTTTTAAATTTTAAAATAAATAAATATAAACTTTTAATAATTATTAAAAATTTAAATTTTTTATTTTTAATAAATTAAATTTTTAAAAATTTTATTTTTAATATTTTATATTATTTTTTTATGGATGAAATATTGTTAAACAAAAAAGAACAGCCACTGTGATATAAGAAGTAAATGATCAACTACATCAACAGCGAACGTTCCCTTCCATTTGAACAATTTAAGGATAAAGAGGATACGGGTACTATTTAATTAATATAATTTATTAATTTAAATATTTTAAATGACAAATTGTTGTTAATATTGTGAAAACCAAAAAGAACAGCCACTGTGATATCGACTTTAAAGATGGTATATCAGCAGCAGCAGTTCCCTAGGGTTAGGCACATTACAAGGATTTGTCCACAAACAGCAATCCTTTCTGTGCTCATGCTGTCTCACTCTTACACTCTTTGTGTCTCTTTTGGTTCTCAAATAAAGTTGGCTGGCACTTTAGATACAAAAAGAACAGCCACTGTGATATGAACAACAAGTGAAACATACGACACAGTGTCTCTTCTTTCTACTTTAAAGGCTCTCGAGAGGATGTGGAACTTTTGAAGGAAATTATTTAATTAATTTAATTAATTTAATTAAAGTTGAGCTTTGGGTGAAAGCACGCGCTATAAAGGAAAATCACTGTGATATGTAACGGTGAATTAACGCATATCACAACGATCGTTCCTTTGAGCGCATGACCCAACAATACGAAACTTGAACTAGTATTTTTTGTTTTAGTATTTTTGTTGGTATTTCAAGTGCTGCGAATGCCACAACGAACTTCAATGGTTGTCTAGCTTTATGATCAGAGAAATCACCTAAGGCTGGACGACCAAAGAAACTAATTGCAACCTCTCTTCCTATAGAGCTTTCATGTCTGATGAATTTGTTCACAATTATTGATTGATTGATTGGTTGATTGACTGATGACTCTAAGAATGTTGAACATTTTAAAATTATAGCACGAGTGTTCGGTCTAGTCACTTTGATGGTAAAAAGAGACTATACCGACAATCGCCATTTAATATTAAAATAATTTAGATCATCGTAGTCACACTTTTAGATCACAATAGTTAAACTTTAGCACGATTATTTAAGACTCACATTGTATTTAAATTTTTGTTAATTTCACTAGGATTTTTGTTGCTCTATTTGGTCTTCAATTTTGAGACACACTTTGCCCAGTGATGATGAGACTATGTTGTAGACATAACTGTGCAAACTGCATCCCAAAATCGGAACCAGAATCTGAGGTCCTTTCACTATCACTATCGTTGAAGCGCTTAGATTATACGACAAACTTCACCCAGTGATGCACATAAATTGGCAGAACTGAACAAGGTTTGCCGTATAATGTTTTGTCTTGAGAGAGTGGATAGTGCAGGACGATGTTGACACTGTATCACTTCACTGTTGACTGATGATTTGTTCGGCCGTGTCTCGATCTTTTATACCCGAGCGAAGCTATGGCTTACCTGGGCAGGGATTTGTGGGCTTACCTGCGACTAGTAAGGCTTTCCACGAAATTCGCGTCGACCTTCGTGAAAATACAAATTTTGCAACTTAATCCGTGGCCATAAACGGATTAATCCTGGACATACACGCATTTTGGGTAAAAACGCGCAGCTGCGTGTCGCGCACAGATTCGCAGAAGTGCAATTAGGTTAGTCCCGTAGAAAGGATCGCCGCCTGCTTAATTGGTCAGTTCGTCCGAAGCGCAGTTTTAAAAACTTTCCTAATCCTGCATGTCCTTTCCCGTCTACCTGGCCCGTCTACCTTTGGTGTGCGGTGACTGTACTTGCAACTGTTCGGTAAATGCAGGTCAGCTACTGAGAACATGGCTGATGCAGTCCTTGAGACTGTCAACGTTATCCTTGACATAGACGACTGTACTCACTGCATACCTATGGCCCACCTGTTGACAAAGACATCACACTTCAACCGCCACTTCGGGACATATCATAAAAATATTTAAGCAGAGTTTCTGTTAAGTTGAAATTCATCTCAAAATTGGGAATTCTTAATCCCTCCTGAGTTCCGGCTAGGAGTTCCTTTTCCTTGACATGAGCTAAATCTATTCCTCATCAAGGCTGCAAAACTATACAGATTTTAAGTGTTGGCTTTACTTTCGATTCCAGTATATTTAACTAAAGATATTATATATTTAAGATTAAACATAATCAAGTTTTAAAATCCAGATAATTTGGCTCCCTAGAATCCTTCCTATTCCTGTCCAGACTTGACCTCCTAATTTATGTTCTAAATGCTGATTATTTGGAAAGTTGATCATTATATCAACAAGTTGGATATATATCTGACTTTTCACTTAATAAACGTGTTAATTAAATAATTATTTTTATTGTTTTAATTTTTTTTCAATTTATTTATTTTTATAAACATTTAATCACACTTACTTTAAATTTTCGTAGATTTACATAAATTATTTATATATTTATATGGCTTTATATTAATTTAAATTTGCTTAACTGTATTTGATATTTACTAATATTTAATTAGATTAATATATATATTTTTTAAATTTATTTACATTATCTTATATTGATTTAGATTATTTAATATTTATTTTATACTTATTTATTTACTAATTTATTTATTAATTGATTGCTTAATTATATATATATTATATATTATTATATTTCTAATTTTTTTTATTTATTGGCAATAATTAATATTTAAATATATTGTTTTATTTATATTTGAATATATTAATCTTATCTTATATATACAGTACATACCGCTTATATGCAAGACCTAAAATACAGACAGAATTTTGCATATATGCGATATATCCTTTTAAGCAATCATATTAATAATTATGATGCTACGATTATGTTTAAAAATAACATTATTTTGCATTTAAGCAACATTTGAAGATAAGCAGTTTGCATATAACCGATATACATTGTATCTTGTTTTTAATATACTTTATTTAATATTTAGCATTTATACAAGACTCAGACAACGAACTAGAAATACATTTTTTTTTATATCAGAAACTTTATTAATAAAATTTAAAATTCATACAACTTATTATAAAGTCGGCAACTTTATTTAAAATCTCTCATACATTATTTTTTTTTGGTTAATGAACTAAGAATATTTGTCTTTATAAGATACCATCAAAAAAAATTTAGTTATGTTGATTAAAAGTTATGTTTTTCGCATCGAAAGTCAAAAAATCGTATTTTTTTCCAGTGTGTAAACAGTTTCTTGACAAAATGTATATGTTATGAAAATGTACTCAAATTTTCATACATAAATATATATATATTTAAAAATATTAATATTTAATATTGATTTATATTAATTATATTAATTATATATGTTACAATTCAAATCGTCAACTGAAGATCGTATTTAAGAACTTTGTTTAATGCATGTTTTTAAAAGTGAGATAATTATTTATTTATTTAAGCTGAATTTACATAAAACTCTTAACTAATATTGTTGCAGGTGATCATCATTTATTTAATAGCTATATTATTTATCTAATGTTAATATTAAAAATCAAATCAAATCAGTCGTAGCTTCAATTTATACCAATTTATTTTTCATTTATTATATTTAGATATTTACATTAAGTTCTTCGCATAATGATGTACGTTTTTACATACCACTAATTTATTTTTAAACTCTTATCATGTCTTTAAATAAAAGTTGACAAATAATAAAAATTTAAGATCCTTTTTTAACTTATAAATATGTTTATAACTGATATGAAAATAGATAGAAAAGAATACAGGTTACTAACCATGTGTATCATGTGTTTCAGCTATAAACTTTTATCGTAATTTAAACTTAATTTTTAACCGAATTATAAACTTTTAATTTTCACAATTATTATTTACATTTAGATTAACTTTTATTAACATTTAATTTTCATAATTAATATTTACATTTTGATCATAGTTCTTAACTATTTAATGGATATATTTTTATTCTCTTTTAATCGCTGATCGAAGCTGTACTTTTTCGTTGGGATCAATGCTTTCAACTTACTAGATCTGAATATCGAATCAATTAGGCAGAATCTTATATGTTTATATAAATAAGTATTATTTTGTATATTGCCAATATCTGAAATCTTTTATAATTATTGATTTCATATAAACGAATGAATCCTTAGAAAAATAAACGTTGTACAAGGACACAAACACAGATTTTATATGCCTCTCAAATAGATACGATATTTGTAATCAATTTTGTTGATTGTGTCTATAAATGTTGATCGTTTCTATAAACTATGATCGTATATATCAATATCTGTAAATATCGTTTTTAAGTGCAGATCATAAGGAATCTGTATCTATAACTTAATACCATCTACAAATATTTCAAGGCTAGTTTGTCTCTATAAATAATTTAATTTAAAATTTTACATTTTAAATTTTAAATTTCAATCAATTTTATTTATTTTAATCTTTTATTACCTAAAGTCGCATTAGTAGCAAATTTTAATATTTTAAAATTAACCAAAATATTTATTTAAATTCTTGGAAACTTAATTTAATGATCTCCATAGAACAACTCAGGTCTTAATAAATCAAAAATTTTAATTTTTATTCAAATCAAATCTAATATTAAAATATCTGAAAGTGTTTTATTTATTAAATGTAAACACATTTTTAATATGGCTCCTATTCTCCTATACCCTTCTTCGATCTATCCTTTATCAGCAACCGGCAATAAAACCTGCCTCTGGTGTTAATTTATTTAAATTTAAAAATTAAATTTATTTTTTAATTTCATTCCCAACCGAAATAAGAACACATTTATTTTTTGTTAGCTTTCGCTTTGTATTTTTTTGGTATTTTTATTTTATTTGATTTTTTTTTGTTTGTTTTTGTTTTTTTATTTGGTAAAATTAAATCAATATTTTCATTTCAATTTATATATTTTTGTTATTACCTTTTTTCAGTTATCTTTTCTTAGAAAAACGAACATAATTGTTTCAAATTATCAGCGTACAACTAGAAGAAGAAGAAAACAAATATTGAAAACAAGATGAAAATAAAATTAAAGAATTATAAATTCTAAAAATGTTCATGTTGTTGTTTTTGTTGTTGTTGATGTTGTTGTTGTTGTTGTTGCTGTTCTCGCTATGATTTGTTAAGTTGTTATTTTTTTTTTATCTTTTTCTTTGATTCAATTGATTATCATCTTTATCATTACCATCATCACGATCACTTCCCCTCTCTCTCTCTTTTTCTTTTTACATCTTACTCTCTCTCTCTCTCTCTCTCTCAGTACTCCTCATTTTACAGCTGTGGGAAGTAAAAAAAGATGTACAATATTATTGGGAGAAATTATAAAGGCAAGGGTTTAGCGAAATGCTTTCTCTTCAGGCTCTTTAAAAAGACTAAGTCCCGACGTTCTTGTTGTGGTTGTGGTTGTGGTTGTTGTTGAATGTTTGATGTTGGATGTTCTTGAAGTCCGATCTCTATATGGTATGTTGCTATATATGCAGGATATATAAGTAAAACGAAACTTAGCAGGCTTTAAATGGAAACCTGTAACAGAAAAGGATCATTTAGACATTTTTTTATCCTGACCTTTAAGGATGTCATTCTTACCGTTTTTGTATAATATAGGGGCTTCCATTATCAGTGGGCATCAATGCCAAGAAAATCAATGGTTGGGTTAACTATGAAAACTAAGCCTTAATGGTACGTGTAATAGCTTTTTACACTGTAAATACAAAATACATAATTTTATAGTGTTTAATATAGTTTATAATGCTTATCGATTACAACAGATCAGAGGGATATATCGTAGGGTAATAATTTGGAAAGAAATTTATGTTTTCTGCTGAAAGAATATATTATACAATTCATAAGGAGATATTCTTAAATTTTATATTTCGAAAAGTTTTAAAAAATTTTATTTTTTTGTTTTGTTTTTCCTTAATTTTCTTTTACAAATACTTGAACTTAAAAAATTTCTGTTACATTAATTCAATTTAAAGAATACCAAATACATGAGTTTCCTCAGTTTTTATTTACAAATAAAAAAAAATATCAAAATATTTCATTGTATAATTTTTTGTTTTTTTTGCATTTTCTTTTTTTGAATTTTATTTAATTTTTTTTATTATTTTTTATTTTATTTTTATTTATTAAAAAGATTTTTTGTTGATGGGTTTATATTTGTAAAAATATAAATGTGTATGTGTGTGTGTGTGTGTGTGGGTGTCTGTGTGTTTGTGTGTTGGTGCCAGGTATCAAGTAGTTTTAAAAATAGTTCTAAGTATAGATTCTTGTGTAGATAAGCGTAGAAATAGTTTACAGAGAACAGTCTAGAGTTTCACAGTACACAGAGATGAAAGGATGAAAGACATTTAAATGACTTACAAGAAATTGTCGTTGCCGCTGCTGCGGCTGCAGTTGCTGCTGGAGTTGTTGTTGTTGTTGTTGATGTAGCTGTTGTTGTTGTTAATGTTGATATTGTAGTTGCTGCTGCTGTTGCTGTTGCTGCTGTAGTTGCTGTCGATGTTAATGTTGCTGCTGCTTCTACTGCTGCAAGCGTTGCAGTTGCTGACTGCTGCAGCTTCTGTGGTTTTTGGGTAGGTGGTTGCGTTTGCAGTTGCTGCTGTTGATGTTGATGTTGCTGTTGCTGTTGCTGTTGTTGGTTTTCATGTTGGTTGTGGTCATCATCGTCATCAGTTAAATTGGATGAAGTTATGTTGCCTCCGCCACCGCTGCCTCCATTGCTACCATTTTTGTTGCTGTTGCTATTGGGAGATGTTGTTCTTGTTGCTGTTGCTGTTGCTGTTGCTGTTGTTGTTGATGGTAATGGCTGCTTGCGCTTGTGTCCCGTTATGCTTAGAGCGGCCGTTAGACTCGAAGCCGCATGCAGAATTGAACGTTGGTTAAAAATGCTATTAAAGGCAGCCGCCGCGGCCGCATTGTTGTTTTTACGAAACTTATGATGATGATGATGCGACGATGGTGACAGAGAAGTTGATGTTACTAGTGCCGACGATGGCGTCGGCGGTGGCGGCGGCGGAGGAGGCGGCTGTTGTGGCTGTTGCTGTGCTTGTACTATTGGCGGTTGTCACGAACAGGCCACCTCAGCAGTGGTTGGGTTGTTGTTGCTGTTAGTGCCGTTGTTGTTGTTATTGTTGTTGCTGCTACCGTTGTTGCTACCATTATTATGTGCCACCGACACTGGCGGTTCCGTGGTATCCATACAATTACTGTCGGATCCATTTTTTCCCGCCGTCTTAAAACTTGGCGCATTCATTTGCGCCGCTGTGGGAGTGGTTGGTGAAACTGCTCCCGTTTCGCTGGAGGCATTTGAGTTTTCCTCGGTTAGCTAAACGATACGCAAATTATTATAATTGTCAACTTATAATTGCACTTTAAGTCACAAGTACCGATTCACTAAGTCGATGCATTTTAGCACCACCTTCGCGACCACGACTGCCGCCTCCTGACGCCTGCTGGCCAGGCGGCAAGTGGTCCTGTGATTGGGCCAACTCCGAGGACAAACGTTTGCGATTCGCAAGCAGCGTGTTGTTGAAATTGTTGTGACTTTCCATAGACTTTCGCTCGCGCTTCAAAAAGTCTGCGTCGAGGTAAAGTGACAACTGCTTGCGTTTTACGTGACGCGCATCTATAGCCATTCCCTCCTTCAGCATTTTTATATTAACCTGTGAGCAGGGAAAAAAATCAAATTTAATATTTGGATTAAAAAAAATATTATTTTATGTACTTACGCCGTGCATGATAACGTGCTCCGTGAAGTTCTGTATGCTTTCGGTGAGGTCAATGTTGAGGTTCTCAGAACGCTCAAACTCTAAGCCAATAAACCAAAGCGAGCAGAAGGGTGAGGTCGTCACTGAGGACTGTGGCTGTTGTTGCTTAAGTTCATCTTCATTGCCGCTATTGTTTTGTGAATTGTTGCCGGTAACTCCCTTCTTCAGATCGAAACACTTTGGATTCACATGTGCCAATGCAATGTGAGGATTACGCTCCAAGTTGCCAATGAGCAGACGCACCTTGGACTCAACAAGTCCGCACCACTCCAAGTGATCGTCTGCCGTCTGTGAGTTAACCAGCAGCACAATGAAATGACGATATCTGTAGAAGAAACTGGGTGCTTCGAAGAGCTTATCCCAGGAGACGCGTCCCAGCATGATCTCGTCCGTGACGCCCATGCCGCGATTAAACTCAGTCAATATGACCTTCTTCGTCGATTCAGACACATTAAATGTGGAATTTTGCTGTGGATATGCGGGCGTTATGATAGGCATCAAATGATACCGATCTGAAGCATTTACACGTGGATCCCAAACCTGTTAGCAAAAACATAAATAAATAAATTATAATTCTCAAAATATAAGAGATTTTCATTTGTTACTCACCGGAAATCGAAGATTTACATTGTCCGGATGCTTGAGCAGAACTGGATTGGGCCACTTCCAGCGTGAGAAAACCAAAAAGAACTTGTGCACCAATGTGGCTGCGGCAGCGTTCGGATAAAGTTGACAGGTTCGAGCTACCAGCATTGCCCAAGTGACACCGCCAAAGAAGCCCAGGGAATTCGAATATATTCCATGCTCTGTGGAAGATATTGAAAAAATATGTTTAATTATTATAAATAATTAATTAATTTAATGTCATTCAATACTCACTCTTGGCCCATAATTTGATGGTACGCAGCGCCAGACGAAAGTTTTCAATGTTGGGCACCAAAGCGAGAATCTCGTCTGTGACTCGACAACCGTTAACGCTACGCACCGAACGTGGATCGAGATTCTTTAAAAGATTATCGTCGCGTAAATCGAAATCATCTGGTATTTCTTTAAGTGAGAGACGCGCAAATAGTAAATCAATCTCAATGCCATCAAAGTTCATTTTAATAACAGGCACAAAGGCCTCCTCCACCGAGCGGCACTCAGTGACCTCCGGCTGCTTCTTCAGCACTTCAAAGAAGCTCTGAAAGTAATCGGTCCGCTCAATGTTGCGCGGCGCCACGCATAGTGCATCAATATCTGCACCCTTTGAATGCACGCCCAGTCGATACGACCCAAATGTGTAGATTTTTCCGCCCAGCTTGTCAGCAGCCGCCTCGGGCATGTTCTTGCTTACTGAAATCTCTTTCACCCACTGTTTGACAAGCGTATTCAGTTTGGCCAAAATCTCCATTCGTTGATTCAGCTCATCCTGAGTTTCGAATACATTGTACGGCTCTAAGGATTTGCGCAGCTCGTCCGTACGCTGTATGTCCTCTGGCCGTGGTTCAGCCAAGCTAATGGCCGATGTCATGCCCAACTGTTTTACGGGCTGACCTCCCGAGGTAGTGTGGCCATTGTATTGTTGTTGCTGCTGCTGGCGTTGTGTTGGTTCGGAATTCCACATGTTGTTCCTAAGTTAAAATACTGCAAAATCAAAAAATAAATCAAATTAATTCCCTTTCGTTTTCAATCAAAATTAAACTATATACATATACTATGTATATTCACACTTACCTAACTAGTCTTAAAAATATTTTTTTTTAATTTTTGTTTATAGCTTAAAGTTAAGTTGCCAGTTGCAGTTGCTGTTGCTATTGTTGTTGCTGTCCGTTGTGGTAGCAATAAATGGAATTACATATGTTGCTCGATCAGTTTCACGATCGGTTGCTCTTAGATGGCGCTGCGCACAATACTAAAATGCTATATAATAAATGAAAAACAAAAATTTATTAATAATATGTCCATAACCTTTATATCAAGTGCAAAAAGTCACACAGAATCATTTAATAAAACGAAAAAAACAGAGATTTCCGACAGTTTCCATTTGCTTCATGTTCTTAATTTTCTCTTTTTGTAATGATAAGATTCTTGCTTATAGAGAAAAAAAGCGAATCAAAAAAGAAATAATAAATAATAAATAAAACAATGAAAAATAACAACATTTTCAAGAATCATCACAATAAAAGCCAACTAAATGTTTATAGTGATGAAACATTTAAAAAGCGGCTAATTATTAACAAAAAAAAAATGCTAAAACAATTATTTGAAACTTTAACTCAAAATTTAAAAACAAATTAAAAATTTTGCATTGTTAGTGCAAATTTTAATATTTTACTTGTTATTAACTTTTTCAATATTTTAATAAAGAATTTTTAAAGATCGAAATTCTCAATATTGCATATACAGCAAATCTCAAACATATTGAAAGCTTTTATAGCTAAAATTAAGAACACGAAGCACAGCGGGAAGCAACACTGTCAACCGCAGGGTTGGCCACACCGAAACTGCGAGTGAGAGCTTTCCCCTATTATTTTTTGTTGCTCTCGAGGCACATAAACAAATGCGCAAATTCTTTTCCGTTTGATATAGAGAC